>JAAAKL020000182.1:0-54187 GCA_010016065.2 Carybdea cf. marsupialis auct. non (Linnaeus, 1758)
TCAACATCGACAAGGACAAGGATAAGGACAACGACAACGACAACGACAAGCCTTATCCCGCAGTGGGAACCAGGCTTTAGGGTCATACGGTCATGCAACACGGTCATTATGTTACCTTCACGAATATATGTATCCTATGGTAGCTTTGCAGTGTCTACCTTGGCATTGACATCTGCAGCAGCATGCAGAAATCATGAAGCGTAAGAAAGAAATCAGACTTACAAGAGATCAGGGCTGGCCTCCCAAATACTCCCCATATACACATATACAAGCTTAAAATTTTCATTAGGTTGAACATATAGCAAATCAAATTCCATTTATCAGAGATCTTACCTGACACATGAAGCCTGGAATAATTCTGTGGAAAGATGACCCTTTGTAACCAAATCCCTTTTCCATTGTGCACAATGCCCTGAAGTTCTCTACAGCAAGTTAAATGCAGAGATTATTAAAGGCTCAGTTTAAATCTAAAAGGTAAATTCAAAGTTGTACCTAAATTCACCCTTGAAAATAGCACTCAAGCCTACTTTGCTTCTATAAGTTTATGCATAGTGAAGTAGGTCTCTGAATTAAGCTCAATGTCATCTGTCAGTCCATAAGGAACACAATAATCTGACTTCTCATGAGTTCTTTGCTTTTCTCCAAGGCTTTCCTTTCCCCTTCTAGGTTTCAAATTTCTGTAGATACCTGTAGGTCTCACAACATTGTAAAACACCTTTATATATATATAAAACACCACTTTGCAGAACTTTGGGAATTTCCTGTGCAGCACAAGCTGGCTAAGTTGAGAGGTTCTAATAATCGCAGGTGCTTTGTATTTTACACATACTCAGCTTCCTCATCAAATTTCATCATTCATTCTGAAAATGTATCGTATCTTTCATGTATACCTCAACTCGGAAAGTTCATTTATTCCTTAGGAGATAACATTGGTTCATTAACATTTTCATATTCTGTCAAACAATAGCACCATCTCGATTCTATAATGATGAGCAACAACTTCACTTTCAAAATGAAACGAAAAAATGCTTACCAGCAGTTTTGGGAACAACATCACTCCTGATCTAGAAGTTAACAGGCAAAAGCAAAATTATCAGAAGAGCTGTTAAGTAAAATGGATAACAACCGAGCTGAAAAAACAAAACAAAAGGATGCCTTCAACTTCCAAGACAGCACCTTTGGCAACATAGCCTTTACAAAGCTGTGACTATCAATAAGGTGGTATCACGAAATAGCCCAAGAGCCTTCAGCAGTAAAAAAGAAGCACAGCTTGGGAGAAATGATTGCAAAACACCTAAAAAATTCTTGGTGCAGCCCCCACCCCTTCTCAATTGAAAAAATACCTAATTTCAACACCCTATTTGAAGTTGCAGACATATTATCAATCACTATTGCGGGCCTCGCACTCCATATTAAGCAATTTTTAATGAATTTTCACATGACGTTTTTTGCTGAAATTTTCGGACATTTTATAACACAATTACGTTATTCATCGGTCATTTGAAATATCAACCTCACAAGTATGGTAAAATCATGTCATATTCTAGGCATGAAAACTAGCCCATGTCTGGTGGAACATCAATTCCGGGAAGCAAATAGATGCCCAAAATAAAAGGGCCTAAATTCCCCATAACTTGAAATCCTAGAATATATACCATGAAAATTGTCAATAAAATAATTAAAACTTGGTGTCCAATAAACACAACAGAAGTGATCCAATTATACTAGCTATGACCCCTCACACTTAAAGTGGGCAATTTAATTTAATTAAATAAAAATCATCAGTAAACTTTCGTACAGAGAATATGAACAGAAGAACAACCCAGTTCATCAAAACACAAATAAAACTATAAAAGCAACAAGAACGTCAAACATAAAATGACAGTTAACAATTTACAGAAGATTTTTGTTCATGTACTCTTTGGTCTGATCAAGTTCTCAAATTCTTCTGCAATACTTCTTGATCTGCTTTAAGTTCCACCCTTCACTTAAACCCCATCTCAATTTTGCTTTGAGCTCTCTGCAACAGTTGCTTTGCGCAATTTTTGTCTTAATATCTGTTTAAGCTCATCATTTCCCTCCTTGACACTGAAATACATCTACGAAGTTGCTCTGTCCATTTTGGTAAGATACCCTAACAGAGAATTCCTCACTCTTCTCATTTTTAACCTTGCTTTAGGCTTCCAGCTCCTTTTTCCTTGCTGCTTCTTATTGTTCAATCTTTCTTGTAGATTCCAAATGGTCACATACTGATTTCATGCATCTTTCACATTATCTATCAAAGATCTTGTGGCAAGGATGTCAGGTATTGATGGGTACTGCAAAAGCTTCAGTTCTTGACTCGCACAAAGAATGTCCATGAACATCAAGCATTGCTTTATAAATGGAGAAACCATTCTCTGGCACACTGATTCCATGTGAAATCAAAAGAATTTCTTTAGACAATGAAACAAGGAATTGGTACTTTGGTTTACCATCAGATCCCCTTGGCTTCTCTAAATGGAGCACAAACTTCACGATGTCAAATTTTGGCAACTCTCCCGATACCGAATCTTCCCAGCCAACAGGAAAGCTCCTTCTTGATAAGAACGGTGTTTCCTTGAGGACATCTTTTCTGCACTTGTTTGATAGGCTAACTCTGGAAAATTTTATCTGGTACATTCTCCATTCTGTGTGCACAATGTCATACACATCTTCAGCAGTGAAAATTGCAGACAATAGATGAAGTTGTATTGTACAATACTGACAGAACCTGTCTCAAAGCTCTGAAATGCCTTTTAAGAGACCCACTAGCATTACCTTTTTTTGGATTGATGATTGTTGCATTCTCAATGAACAAATTGATTGGTAGAACTCTCTTCAAGAAATAGGCAGAGTCTTGGTATAGCAAGAATGCAAGAAATATACCACTTGTGACAAAGACTTTTTCATGCAAACATTTCTGACAATTGACCATTTATTATCACACTCGATGACAAAATTTCAAAAACTTCGATTTTTTATGACATTTGTGAGAGGCCTAATATCGCTGCAAGCCTAGGAAAGGGGAACCTGGGGGATGTGGGCACACCATCGTTTAAATAGAAAAATTTTCGCCATCCTTATACCTGTGACCAAACTTAGCGCAAAAATGGGGGACACACATTCATGATTCTTACAGCCGTTTTCTAATTTCTCCTTATAGTAGCAAGCTCTATCAACCTTCAATAGTCAGTCATGCACTGGCATCATGTAATATTTGAAGCATTGAAGGAACCCTTGACAGTCTCTTTACTGCCATTTCCTTTTTTGTTTGTTTTTGATACAAAATAAATCTATCATGTCATAAATTAACAAATATGTTAATATGATATCTTATGCACTTCTAACAGGGCCATTCCATGCCTACAGATAGTGATTAATAAAATAATCAAAGGAAATGATCAACTAATTGAACAGTTAATATATCAGGCTGTGGACAACCGTAGTTTCAACACCCCATTTGGAGAAGTTGTGCAAATATTATCAATGACTATTGCTGCAAGCCTCACACAAAGGATCACATAAAGGCCTCATCTCCACTTGCACAGAAGCAGTAATTATGCAATATATATACATGTTTTAGCAGACTTTGAAAAAAGAGAATAGAAGAGATGATTTCTTGGATGCTCATGAAATTCCACTGATAGAAATGAATACTCTCTACTGGTTATGAGGACAAGCAAAGGGAGCACAGCTTGTCAAATGCTGACTACTACAGTTATGTTTGAAACTTGCAGATAACAGCATGCAAGACTCTTCACAAAAATGAGTTCCAAGAGCTACATGTTGATTCTAGTTGAAATTCATTTCACACAGAAGACTTCACTTAAGAATGTGAATACTTTTCTATCAGTTGGAAACAAATGACTTTCCACCACATGACATGCATAGAAGTGGTTTCATCAATGACTTTGTCAACATGAACTGAAGTATAAAAACCATGGTGTGTTTGTACTTGCATAAACTCAGTCCAAGGTGCTACCTCACCTCAACAAATTCCAGGTAGCCCACCTTAAACTTGACTAATGTACAAGGTAGTTGTAGATATGTGGGTATCTCATTAATACAAGTCGTTAGATAGGTATAGTACATTTGATTGCCATCACATTTAACTTATGGTTGGGGGAACTTTAATTTCTGGCTGGCATGCTGTTTTAAAATGTTCACTGGCTCAGTTAACATGGTCCCCGTTTTGGTGCTACAGTCCGATAGAAGGCCTTGACTTTCGTACATCTGATTCTACATACAAAATGCATCTGATGTCCACTTTTTCAATTTAAGTAACTGTGACAGTGATATGATGGATTTGAATTGCAGCTCGGCCAATATCAAACCTCCTGCTTTTTCATTTTCCTGACAATTTCAATCGTAGGCAAATATAGAAGCACCTTGTAGGGGCAGTTAGTAGGCATTTCAAATGTTTTATTTGCCATTTTGGCACACTTTCAACATTTTTGGTTAGAAACAAACCAGCTGCAGAAAGACTGATTTCTTTTCCCATGCAAGGCTATAATATTATGCAAGTGGATAGTCAACTGAGGTTAAAGCTTACGTCACCTACTTAGCTTGCAGAAGTAAACATTTATGGGCAAGATCAAACCCAAAACAGAGTGTTGTGCTCCCAAACCATTAAGAGTGTCAAGGAGCCTAATTACATTTTGGACTAATCTTGGGTTTCTGACATCACTAAATCAGAGCCCTGAATCATCCAACAAACTGCCCAGTGTAAATGAGCCTTTTCACTTGTTCAACATCCCCTTGTAGTGAGCACTTGAGTAATGCTCCAAGTCCTCATAGTAGCAATGTTTTCTTCCTGCTTGCTATGCCCTCTGATTTTAAATTATTGACTACATATAGTGGTAGAACAAACAGGGTTTGTATTACTGCCTCTAAATATGCTGGCTAAGTTCCTGGACTTCAGATCAAGAGGGTCAATAGGGTGAGAGTTCAAATGCCAGAAGGGCCATGAATTGATGACATCAGGAAGGGCATCCAGTCTTTAAGTGCTCTATGCTCCAATTTAACAACTTCCATGTATATGGGCACCATCTAACCCCACGAATGAGAAAAATAGACATTAAACGGATTTACAAAAAAACCCAACGTTTGTTCATGACTATAGGTGTATCACATTTCTAGAATTTGCATGAAGCAGAACTTCAAGAATGTTGATGGTGTTAAATATTGTTGAAAAATGTAGCAATTGCAGTTACTAAGTCATGTCATAATTTCTTCTACTTCTACAAGTCAAAGCTTTCAACAATATCCTGGACAATTTGCAACTACCAGCTTATTCTTAACAACCTACATTGGGAGGTTAGACCAGAGGTTGTACAGAACTACACTAAATAGAGAGCTGTGTTACTTAAAATCTATTATCCTCAACTGCATCAATTAATGACTGTAAAACAATAATCTCAATTACAATGATTGTCATGATGAAGGGAATCTGTTATCCACATACTACCTTAGACTTTGGCGTGAAAACCTTTTTATGCTCTTAGTCACATGTACAACAACAATTTTTTCCTCGTCCTATGATATTCTATGGATCATGAATCTCTCAAATAGCCATAGCCATGTAGCCATGTGTAAGCCATCTTACTATACTACTTGATGTTGCCAATATATTACAATATATAGTAGAGTAGCTAGGTTATGTAATCATTATTGAAGAAACCCCTGTTAACAATGTCAATACTGAATAACCAGAAACCAAAGGTTGCTGTTACTACTTGCTACAGGGTGGCCAGCAAAAATTATAATCTTTTCCAGACATTTTTCGGGCACTTCAAGGGGGATTTTCAACATTTCAAGATTTCAGTAAAAATACAATGACCACTTGTGAAACCACATATACAAATTATCATACACTCGTCCTTTGGCACAAGATAGGGGTTGGCAGGTGCTAGAGAGGGGGGGGGGGGGGTAAATAATGTATTGTTACCAGACATTGAAATCTATTTTTCCTTTCTGCTGATGAAGATTAGTCTTTCTATACATAGGAAGTTCCTACACCTAGACTGCCTCAAGTGGGAACAAATCAAACAATAAAACTAACAACCTTCACTTACGGAAAACAATAAAAAGCTCACATTATCATATCACTTTTTCCTGTAAACAAAATTCAGTCAAGAGCAGTATTGGAGTGTTCTCAAAAAAATTCAACAAAAGAAGCAAAATCCTATCAAATACTTATTGGCTTTGGAAATACACACATAATTTTCAAATCATCCCAATCCAAATATTGAAAGAGTTCTTAAACTCGGTCATCCCTGCTGATCTATATTTACTAGTTCAAAGTTTGGTAGAAGAACCTGGCACACCAGATTGTGTTAGCCTCTTATTAAAAACAGTACGGGTTTTTCCTTACAGTTGCAAGAATGTTTTAAGAACCCAAAACAAGCCTACATAAATAAATATACAAGATCCAAAACAAATTGAGACTTATCCCCACAACATCTAGTGAAAAATCATAAAATCTTATCTATACACTACAAGTAACATCAGTAAACCCATAAAATACACCCCATTCCAGCAATTCTTTTACATCATGTGTACAAATCATGGAGGAAAAAATCGGCTTTTTGGAGAGGGAGACAATCTTAATGTGAAGAATCTTTTCAGAGTATTTGACACTTCTAGACTTGCCAAAGAACCAGTCACATGCAGGCATTTTGGACAAAATTCTTTTAAAATATTGATCCCATGATCAGCTATGTTATGTAGTAAATGTAGAATTTTTAAGGAAAATTACCATAATAGTAGCTCGATGGTTCCAGGGGTACTGCAGGCACAGGACCAGCAAATGTAGGGCCTTGATTCATTACATGAAACTTCATGCAACAAAACTTTGTTGACTTTTGTAAATGCAGCCAAAGAACTTACAGAGTTGTAGATGCAAACCAGTGAGAGCAATGTGTGTGGAGTGAATGTCCTCCATAAATTAGAAAACAGTAGCAAGGTTTTATCGTCTTAATATGAAGAGACTTGATCTAAAATATCTTTAAAATAAGGTCGACAAGGATTCATGGTCATCAGAAAAATCTGCCCTCAAATTCAACAAACTTTAAAGGGGAAAACATTTAATACCCACTTTACCAGGCATTTCAAGGTCTGAATCTTCCAGATTTTCCGGAAGTACCCTGTTGCTACCTACAATACTATTCAAAACTGTCTTTAGTACTAACACCAAGCCCCACTTTTCTGCTCTCTAGGAACCAAATCAACATGTTCTCCACTTGTTAATATATCTATTGGCACAGACAGTCTATAGGAAGCTAAATACACCAACCTAGAAATCAACTACATATACAGCCTACTGGGGTAGCTGGAAATCAACCAGTTCAAATATGGGCCAATCAGTGTAAACAGTACCACTGAAAGCTGTAAAACAAGGTTATGCTCACCAACTTTGAATGCTACGCATGTCAGATTAAATCAGCATAGCCCTTTTGTACTCGTGAAATGTTTGTGATAACTTTATGGGGCCGGGTAAGCCCAATTAATTTTGGAAAGTGGATAATATAGGGTTGGTGATTTTTATTAGCGTCAAACTGAAAGCTGAAAATTCGTCTACTATCAATAGCAGCTGAGCTCTAGTTCATACTTTATCCTGAAATAATCCCGATAATTTTATAGAGTAACTCTTACAACTCTTAGAAAGCCTGCATGGCGTAATCCTCGATTTGACAAATAACCCATAACGAGGTTACGCCCCCACGTGCCTTGTAGGCGGTGGCTCCTTGTCTCGGTAGGCCCCCTTTGGATCCGCTTCTTACCATCGATACAGTATCGACCTTGCACGACCCAGGTATTAATGTGTGTCTCGATTATGGAGCTGGTAGGGACTACTTGTTGCATACATGATGTCAACGCAGGGCGTGAAACATTTAACCTCCCCTACCGGGAACTCCGCAAGCACTTGCTATGACCTGTCTATTCAACGATAGGTAGAGACCTTGAACAATATAACCCAAGCCATCGAGCTCACGGTTCAAATTTTGAGTAACCCTATCCTAGGAATTCAAAGATCCCAGTAACATCAATCTCGTTTAATTAAAAGTACAGGGCTCTAAATAATGGCCTGATCAAATCCTGGGGTCTCGGCGAAATTGAACTGAATGATCTTCCGTTGAATTCGACGCGATGACTCAACTACCTCGCGTTAGGGTACTGTAAAACCCTAAAATACAACAATATTGTACTTTAAGCATATTGCATGTTTAAACACGGTATGTTGACCTGACCATGTGCTCATTTTAGTCAGGCTTCAGGAATGCCTTAAGTAAATTTAGCAGACCTCTGATGACAATGCTAGTGAAGAAGGAAATGAACCACATCCGTCAAAAAAAAGTGAGCTACAAGAACTCCATATCAATATAAATTTTGTTAGAGAAACATAACTCGAGAAGTAAAAGCAAGAGGATCGGTTAAAGATTGCAGTATCTGGGCGTCGACATCGAGAAAACAATCGAGGTCTAGCACAGATAGACCTAGTCGATGGTCCAAACTAGACCTTTAAACATAGCCATCAAAAAGTGGTCTCATCACCGTTGCTTGAGTGCTAACGCCATTTCCATCCTCAAACATTAAATTCGGGCCTGACTGTTCTCAGCTCATAACTGACAGTCAAATTTAAAAACTTAATATCCACCTACTTGAACATTACGAAGTTTATAAGATACCAAAGACTTACGGTACATACCTCCATAACTATTCGTCCCATGCTTTCTCCTTCGGCTGTGATATCGAAATAGCAATTTAGTTTGGCCATAGCTACTCTTGACAATCTCCGGACTCCTACGAATGTGAAAGATGGAAATCGTGCCAGTTTGTGCAGTAGATGAGGCCGTGGGTCTGATCTTCGCAAGGAAAAAAAATTTCCGCGCAGCGATTATAGTCCAATGGGCACGTGGTGTTGAATAGCGAACGTCCAGTGCTTCAGGAAAAGTACTAGTACTTTAACTCTTTGGGGGGTCTTTGAATGACGAAATCGCTAGATCGATGCTCCCGCAATGAAACAGACATGGAGGCTTCACTACATGAGCAAGATCCTTAGATTTGCTTTTTCGGTTTGCACAGGCCGTATAAATAGGTAAATATGTAAGTATATGTGAATATATATGTTGATTGCTTCATCTTTACAGATGATCGCCGTTATATAAATCGACGTTTATGTTTCCATCATTACTGTATCTCCTCATATGGCTGCGGAGATGGGACTTTAGGCCAGCAGCTGTTTTACAAGGTCTGGAACAAAGATGGCAAACGTACTCTAGTGTCCTCACAGGGTTGATTGAATCTTGCTGTGGAATATTTGCTTTGTGAACGACCATGTGTCTCTTCAGTCCAGCAGTTGACTTGCAAACTTTAGCACAGATGACAAAAGTAGCAGTACCAGTCTGTGGTAATGGTAGAGTGTGTGAATGTGTCTCATGTGATTTCCTATGGTTAACATAACCGGCTTTGGATAATAGAATTCGATCACATAACTCACACTTCCAAGTTACTGTGTTACCATCCAAGCATCTATCAATGCCTTTTCTCAAGTCACGTTTCAAAGCAGCGCATGCAAGATTCTTTTCCTCTGCTTTTATGCACCCGCCAACAACAGCTAGCTTCTCCCAGTTTCCAACATCCAACTGTAACTCCTTAAGATTTTTTTTCACACAATCTTTAAAATGTTTTCTTGGCTTGTGCTTAGGGCGTTTACCGTGAGAAAATTCTCCGTAAAATAGTTGCTTTGGTAATCTACTGTTGTCCATGCGGACTAAGTGTCCGGCCCTGCGCATATGGTTGTTGATCAGCATGTTACAATGCTTTTACACCCTGTTCTCTGCAGAACAGTGGTATCAGGTGCAAATGAATGCCAACTTATATTAAGAATCCTCCTTAGGCAATTCTGATGAAAACATTCAAGCCACTTTATGTGGCGACGAAACAAAGTCCAAACTTCTGAGGAATATAGCAGGGTAGTCAGAACACATGTCTGATAAACCTTCACTTTTGTTTGAAAAGTAATCCATCTGTCCACCTATAGTCTCTTCTCTAATTTTCCAAATGCGACAGAGGCCTTTTAAATCCGACTGTAAATTTCCGAGTCAAGGGAGCCATCTCGCGATAATGTACTGCCTAGATACACAAAGGTATCTACAACACCCAATCAAATTCCTCTTACAAAAATAGCAGGTTCCATGTAGGGTGCTCCAAGCGGAAGGGTGAACATCAGTTTCTTTTTTTTTTGAGGTTTATTGTGAGACCAAAAGCAGAAGATGCAGTTGAAAATCTTTGCATCAAAGTTTGCACATCGTTTTGTGAGTGCGCAACAAAATCTGCATCATTAGCATATAGTAACTCGTGTACTAAAGTCTGAAAAACTTTTGAAGTTGTTTTGAACCTTCTTAGGTTAAATACTTTGCCTGAGGTTCTAAAACGAAGGCCAATTCCAACGTTGCAGTCACTAAATGTGTATGAGAGTATAACAGCAAAATATATCGAAAGTAATGTATGAGCAAGAATATCACCCTGTTTCACACCATTGTCTATGGATATCTCTTCCAAAAGTTCCAGTTGAGGGTTACACGCGCTTTCATATTACGATGCAGTTTCTTAAGCATATTCATGAAAATGGGTGGGCAACCATGTTTACTCAGAATCTTCCAAAGGGCATCGCCATAAACAGTATCGAAGGCCTTGGTTAGATCAACGAAGACTTGATATAGAGGCATATTCTACTCTAAGCACTTTTCTTGAAGTTGCCCTGCTGAGAAAATCATGTCAGTTGTGCCTCTTCAAGAACGGAAACCACGCTGTGACTCAGATATAGCTAGCAGTCAAACATAAAGTATCAACGTGTTTAGTAACACTCTTGCAAAGACTTTTCCAACAGAAGTTCAGGAGTGTTATTCCTCTGTGATTATGACACTCTGACTTTGGCCCCTTGCCCTTGAACAGAGAAACAAGGATAGCATCAATCCAATCTTTGGGGGATTGGTATTCCTTCCCAGCTGTCACAAATGAGCCTATATACAGCAGATCGAACGTTTTCACTGCCATTTTGGATCAGTTCTACTGGTATACCATCTGCACCAGGTGCTTTACCAGCTTTTATCTGTTTGATGGCAAGGTCACATTACTCTCTCGATGGCAGGGCGTCTAACTCTATGATCCTTTCGTTTTGTGAAATGCTTTCTATAGCAGCTGCATTTACAAAAGAAGGGTAGAAAAACAAATCTGTAAAATGTTCTTGCCAGTGCCTCATGATTCCTTGAGAGTCTTTAGTTAATACGGAACCATCTTTTGATTTTACTGAAGCAAAAGAGACTGAATTTGGACCTAAAACAGATCTTAAGAGGCAATAAAGACGATTGAGATTGCGCTGATTAGCTGCTTCCTGGGCATCAGCTGAGAGATTAGACCTCCACTGCGTTTTCGTATCTCTTAAAGCCCACTGCAAGGTTGCTTTATGCAACTTCAATCATGCTACAACCTGTGACCTGCAGGAAAGATTTGGATCTAGAAGGGACTGATACAGTGAGTTTTTTTGTTTTGAGAAGATCACACTCAGCACTACGTAGTACACGCACACTACAGACATCTTTTAGATCCTGGCTTCTGGTAACAATAAAATCAATCATGTGACCATGTCTAGATCTTGGGTGGAATTATGTCTCCGTATGCTTCAATTTTTGATAGAAAAAGTGTTACATATGACCAAACTAAATTCTGATCAGAAGTTAAGGAGATTCAATCCATTATTGTTAATTTTCCCTATGCCATGACTCCCTATTGCACTCCATATATGGCGTTGTCCTCCAACACGTGCATTAAAGTACCCAAGTATAATTAATTTTTTCTCTTTTGGAATGCCCATGATGGTATCACGAAGGGCTCCATAGAAATGCACTTTGGACTCATCAAAAGCTTGAAGAATTGGAGCATACACAGAAAGAATAGAAAGATAGCGTCCACATGACAGTGGAACTCGCAGTTTCATCATTCGATTGTTAATACTTGAGGGGCATTCAAGTTTATCAGCAATAGACGAGCGAATGGCAAAGCCGACACCTCCCTCTCGTTTCTTGCCTTTTGGATTCCCGACCCAGAAGATGGTGTATCCTGACGTTACACCAGCTTTTAGATTATCCTCGCCAGAAAGACATGTTTCTGAGAGTGCACCAATATCGATGTTTAGTCGCTGTAACTCTTTAGTGACCAATGCAGTTCTACGCTCAGGTCTGGAAGCGGTTTCAAGATCAAGTAATGTCCTTACATTCCAACATCCAATGTTGAGTGATATGCGTTCTTTGGCGTGATGTTTCATATTACTGTTACATTTGTTCCTGCTGCAATGGATAGCTGTCAGCCGCAGTGAACTGACCAGCTTGATGATGACAGGAAATGTTTAATGTACCTTTTCTAGCATTTTCCCAATTACTCTGGGTGAGCAGTGCTATCCTAAAGAAGGTTGCTGAGATACAGGAGTTCCCACCGAAATCAGGTCAGGTCAGGTCCGGAGACCTACTACTGGTAACTTGTAAGCCAGTACAACCTGTTTTCAGGGTCGAGACGTCGGCGACTAATCCGACACCCCCATTGGTCTCCATATGGAAACTGGTGAGGAGAGTGGCTGGACACCCTGTTGGAACTAAATACAAAAGCCATCTTCTAAGGACGTCGGCTCAGGAGAGCCTGCAGCGGCCATCCAGCAAAGCCTCTGCTGAATCTAATTTGGCCAAATAGCGATGTTCAGATAGAACTCCTGCCACCTTTGTGCAGATTCATGACTATAAGGTACCAACCATTAAGTCTGCCTACGACGCCATTCCTCCATCGCCAAAGGAATTTTAAAGCTGTAATAATGTGATAACAAGATGAGATGACAAGACATCTGTGCATCAGTGGATTTTGCCCGATGATAATGCCCGATGAGGGAATGCAAAGCAGTGTAGGAGAAAAGAATCGCTAAAGGAACTAAACTTAGCATTTGCTACTCTGAGATTCAGGTTATTATGATCTTTAGGCAAAAGGCTTTATACATAGATATTAAAACTTAGCTTTGCTCAATATATAAAACATCGGTTCCTGAGTCATCAGGCTTCAATTGCGGCTCGTACCTACGGGCAAGGGGGCATAGTGCTCCTGTAAGTACGTAGTGACCCTATATTCAAACAATAAACATCCCAAATTTCTCTCTCTCGTGGGTATGGGACCGTAGCTTAGTGGAAGGTGAAAAAGCGTCGTCGTCGCGCTACTACAGAGACCTTGGGTTCGATTTCCCGTTGTCCCACGATTTTTTGCCTTCGAGATTTTATAGCACCAATGTCTACTTATAGTCATTACAAGTATCTAGATATTAACCAAAGTAGAGGGATATTATTGATGATATAGATCGTTATTTACTGCATGCGCTGTGAACATCAAATTTTTCATATTCACATAATGAATATCTGAATACACAAAATTAGAAACGTCTCATCAAATTCCTTAATGTAAGCGCTGAAGATTTCCTCTCGATTGTTTTGAACTCTCTATTTCTTATCACACGTCAAGTTAACTCTGAATCAATCTACTCTCCATTTGTTTTAACAAAGATATTCTAATTTACATTAAAACAGTAATTGAACAGTGACATTGCGCATACCGTCTGATTGTAACAAATTTGGTGTGAAATTTCGTACTCATTTATAAATGTGTAAATTCGTGTTCGATTGGAGATGAGATTAGCCACTACATGGGGCCCTTCTCACTGCATGGGAAGGTTAAATAGAAACAACAACAACTGTATTATGACATTGTAAGACGCTGCAAAATAACTAGATTAGCTCGATGAAACTTATAAGTAATATAAAGGATAACTGAATGAAACGAAGTCATGGAGGAAGAAGACTGGACTAGAGTGCTGACTTGATCCCTTTCCATTGTTTGTGAGCATGGAAGGGTGGAAGAAATGTATAATGACCCCATTAGTGTGGTTGCAGCTCCTTGGCAGACCAATATATTCAGTCAAGAGTTGTTAAATATCGCACTCTCAAACGGAGAGAGTTTGGACTGCTAAAGGTATTTTAAAGTAATAATCCACGTTGGTGAATAGTGTGATTTTGAACGGTTCTTGGCTGAACGTATTAGTCTGCCTCGAAGATGCAGCCACCCTAGCTACATGATGATGGATGTGTAAAACTTTGGGATAGAGGAGGATGAGCTGATGGGTGTAATAGTATGTAGATGGATCTTAGCACATTGGCAGAATTGGCAATTGTTAATTCCAGGTCAAATAAAACGCTGTTCTGTCAAGTGCTTGATAGCCTTGATTTCAAGGATGGGAGAGACTGTGTACAGATTGAAAATAGCACAATGAACTTGAGGTGGTACAGGAGGCCCTGGTTAACCAGTGGAGATGTCGCGAGAAAGAGCATCAGCGACAACCTTTTCCTCGCCCCTTATGTGTCGAACATCACTTGTGAATTGAAACTTCTCGGGGAGAATACTTGTAGTTACTTGCCTGAATAGTATAAAACAGAGACATTATGATTATTCCACAATACTCCCATTCTTTTCTCTTCCTCTTCGACAAAGAGGCGAGGGGAGTGAAATTCATGTCATCTTGAAGATTATGTACAAAAGTACCAATGTTAGCGAAATTGTCTTGCCGAAGCTTTCTCGATGCTCCCTGTAAAATCTAATTCGACTGCTGCCACAGCGGTAGCATCAATCTTGGAGGGGCCAAAAAGCTCCCGTCCCTAGCGCCCAATCCTTTTGATTTCAGATTTTTCTTTGTGAGTAGTACCTTCTTTCGTACATTAGTGAGTTGATAAAGTGGGTTTGGAGTTCTGCCCCAGAACCGAGCTTCAGGCGGATGGTACTCGTGAGTTTTTTTAAGAAAACGATGCTAATGCTCAAGGACGTCGACGTTCCCTGAGTCTTATGATCAAGAAAACTCGAAGGTCACTGAGTGTTGAATGGCAAAATATGCAGAGGCAAGGCGTGTGGATTATTAGGAATTATAACTTAGCAGCAGGTTTCACATGAGGATATCCAATTAGTCTATTACTCGCCCAACTAAAAGGTGGCATTGTGTTAAGTCAGAAATGTGGCTGTAAACTTTACACAATATAGCATAGGTATAGGGCTACTAAATAGGTTGTCAGAGCACCATGGAAAGATACCTGCACTGTATGGCCAATGCAGAGGGAAAGTGTTACTTCACGAATCTGAAAATGTTTGAATTATGAAAAAAGTTCTCAATTTTCATGTTGCCCTCTTAGTAAGAACGACAATGGCTGTGATTGAGAGTGTTGCTCTTTCCAAACATTGAAATATCACCTTTCAAAGTTATAATCTCCCTAACAAAACCTTATTATTTGATGATGGTTCCTAACGTAAGGAATCAAGGAATATGAACATAGTTTTGACTAGAGATTTTTAAAATTCAAACGCCTCTAGTATCAACGCTATATACACTGAAGGTCTGGTATTTTGCAGAACAGCATATTCTAGGGTTGCCTTTAGATATATATAGAGCCAAATCTTACTATTTCCAAAACTTTTGATTTGCGACGTCATCACTTTCCCACCGCATTGCACTTAAGTTCTAACTTAGCTGTCATAATTGTGTTCATAGCTACACTTGCGACAGTTCATGTTTTGTAAATATAAACTTCGGTTATCTCTTTAGGTTCCTTAAAAAGGGCATATGATGTGGTGGGACCACTGATCTCCAAAAAAGACTGGATCGAGCTTCACATTGCTTCCAACTACGAAAAAGTGTAGTCACGACTACTGGCCCCCATTAGCTAAAAGAGCGCGGGAAAGTCCGCCATGTTGCGTCATATTGTTTACAAGCTTTGTGTGATGGGGACTGAAATGGCGTCCAATGACTGACCTCACTTTGAGACGGAAGATGCTCGATCCAGTGTTTTTTAGAGATCAGTGGGTGGGACCTATTTGACAATATAATCATGTGACGGCCAAATGATCATGTTGGGCATACGATTAAAGAGATTTAAGGAATATAAAAACCCACACCCTTTCTATTCAATCGCCCTACAATTAAACGCTGACGAGTGCTGGCCTACACTAACTTAAACACTTATCCAAATAAAATGAAACCCATATTCATGAGTTTGCACATTTTAAGCAAAGTTGGCGAATTTAAACACCTTTTGCAGAAGGGAAGAGAGAGGCTTGACGTTTCTTATTTTCATAACAATATATTTTCTTTTTATAGTTGTTTAGTGTTTAGCAGAAAAGTGTTCATGTTGCCGTTGGACAGTGGCGGTTTCAGGGGGAGGCTGACAGGGCCATGGCCCGAGGCCCCGCACCTCCAGGGGCCCCGGTTTTAAATGCTTAGAAGATAGTATGTGTTTAACTGCCCATATTACGCTGGTGAGAGTAAGTGATAACTTGAAACTTTACGCATTGGAGGTAATACAGTATCTCCGGAACGTCTGCAGGACGATAATGCCTGAACTCTATTGCAATACATGACTTCATAGGGCCCCGCAAACGTTTCGCTCCAGGGCCCCGTGCCCTCGAAAGCCGCCACTGCCGTTGGACTAGTGATTGCAATGGGTTTCCATGCTTTTGGTCTGTTAATGTCTAAGTGATAATCATGGTTGTAAGAAGAAGAATCAAATGACAATTCTTATGGTAACAAAAAATAGGCAGAACATGGTAACTGCCTAAGGAATCTTTTAATTCTGGACATCTAGTTATGAATCATAGCAAGGTTTAAATTCTGCAATTGAATATGTATATTTTCAGTAAAAATTTTAGCCCCTGGAAATATATTACTGATAGACAGAAAAATGTTTCATCTGTAACACAATAAGGTGCACTTGTTATTTAACATAATACGATGGTATGAGTGGAAAGATTTACATAATACGAATTAAAAATAATATAAAAGACGAAGAACCGCTATAAAATGACATTAAAATCTATATAAAAACTAAAAAGTGCCTAGAGGCTAGATCCTGAGAGATCCTGAGTTCGAACCGGGCCAGCGCCTCAAGCACTTCATGTTTAGTGAGTTCTATACTATTCGGTCCCCACCAACACAGTATGCAATCGTATTTATGAATAGAGTATGTGCTCTACAATTGCTAGTGTCTGCCTGAGTACTTGAATGAAAAAACAAACTTAATAACCCTGACCGGAATGATGCAGCTTCACATAGTCTTCTGTACTAAAATCGCCAATTTGATAAATTACGACCTTACGTTCATCTCCTAGCAACGTGCTGAATTCTCCCATTTTGTTTATGGTGGAATACTAAGTGCTCCCATCACTGAAGTTTGAAACCGAAGTCTCTTCTTTAACTTATTCCTATCCGTGTGATTAACCCTGGAGCAAGAGTGTCCAAGCAGTAAGATTCACAGCCCTCCTACATGCTACTGCGAGTGCTTCTGAAGACTTTCCGTACACCCTTCAGAAATAACTTATACACGTTCTGCAGCCTGCCAATTACTTTTCTAATATGGTAAACTGCAATTGTAGCTATACTTACTGATGATTTCGCTAGTACAATTACTTTGATACGCATTACAGCTTTTGCCGCCATTACCAACCTTACTTCTACGAGTTCTCTACTGTTGCTCCTACTGCTACTGTCACTACTATTCTTGAGCTACAAAGCCCTGTCTGCCAGTTCCTTGATAGCTCCTTCGTCATAACCTCTAGGAGAACTACATCTTACTACTTCATCCATCAATTGTTCAAAACTGTCACCTTAGAAGTATGTTCTACATAGTCTAGTTGCCTGCTTAAACGGTAAAGCCTTCTTCGTGCGTGCAGGGTGGGAGGATCTCTTGTGCTGATACTGATATGTATTGAAAGGTTTGCAAAAAAGAGATCCGTCAGTGCTGTGGCATGTGCCCTTTTAACATGCAATGTGTAGAAAGTTTATACTATTAAATTGCTGCAACGTAAAATTATGAAATAACAAAAATTATGAAATAACAAAAATTATGAAATAACAAAAATTATGAAATAACTCCTGGGACTGTCTAAGTCATTTCTCTCCACGTGTTCTTATAAAGAAGCAGTCATCTAAACCAGTAAACCAAACTACAGGTTTAAAATCTGCCCTGTCTAATAAAATTCTCTCTAGCTAACCCGTGAGAAAGCTGGAGCAAACTTGGTACCTATAGCATTATCTAATTTCTGTCTAATATTCTTGCTATTGAATTCGAAAACCTTATTCTCTGATAATATCTTATTCCCTGACTAAACAAACTAAGGTGTCTGTTATAACTGCTTTCTTCGACCTTGTAACCTGAATCTTTCTCATAGCCAGAAGGCTCTCCTCTTGTGACATGCTTGGGTATAGACCAACCACATCAGCTGTTCAGAGGATAGAATTTTTGGGCGAACTAAGCAGATCTAATAGAAGGCAGAGGAACTGGCTACTGCTTTTCAAGTAGGAGGGAATATCACATGAAAAAATTAAAAGTCTAAGATATTCTTTGCGCTATTATTACAATTGGAAATTACTGGTCTACCTCTCTCTAATCTCTCTAATCAAGGTCTGCCTACACTTCCGTAAGATCCAACTTTGTGTGTGACACCTTCTAACTTTGTCTGTAACTTTGTCTGTGACGCTTTGTCTTTGACACCTGGAACACATCTAACTACATACCCACTCCTCCAAAGTACTAAATTATCAGAATGGAAAGCAAAAAGGAGGAATAAAAACTAATACCCAACTGTATTTTCAAAGTAGACAATCCGAACTCTGACTACCAGATTGGTACTGCTTTTACAAATCAGGGCCCGTACAACTGTATGGTTTACCAAAAAGGCCCAATGAGATGACAAATTCTTTCTGTTAGCAAAGCAACAGCTTTCTTCCTTTTATGGGAACTGATTCCAGAACCGCCAAGATAAAGGCAGATTTAACCTTCCCTATTATCTCCCAGCTCACCATGACTGAAATTACTTCTTGGTGAAATTGAATTTACTTCCTTTTCTATTAATCAAATTTAACTTCTTAATCGTCGTTACCCCTTTTCGCTTGCCAGCCTGACTTTAGATAATAGTCGTTCGTTACCCTTTGACGATAGGTCAATATATTGCCAGTAAATACGAATGTGGATGCATGGGCCTCTCGAACGATTCTCAAACCCAATCGGAATCGTGTTTTGTCGATATTTTTCGTTGGCGGGGCAAAGTTAAGCCTCCTTGGATAAAACTGAAACTTCTTCGTCGGACAACGATAGCCTGGACAAAATGACGACATTTGGCGAAGCAAACTTGCAAAAATACTCTTTACTTTTGAGTTTCCGAGACCTGTGTCTATCGACTTTGGTATTTGGTATATATCTAACCCTCAGTAAACAGTTAACGTCATGAAATCTGAAGCGCTGAAATTGTACTGAAAACAAATCATGTTCAAATGAAATTCGAAACCACGCTAGGCCCTTCGGACCTTTTACACTAGTGGTTTGAAACCATAGAATACGAATGGTTTTCAACCATAGGGTACGGATTCTATGTTTGGAACCGTGCCGAATCCGTACAGTTCCTTATCCACTTCTATGAACTGTGCCAGCAACCAAGTCGAACCGTGTATAGTGTTTACTAGACAATATGGATTGTGTAAGGGCCTAGCACTGTTCCTGGCACGGTTCAAAAACTATAGTTTAATTAGGCTACTTAGAGAGGATTGCCTCCAGCATGTTCCGCGCGGAGTGGCCTCAAGTACGAATTTCTACCATTCTGTGCGTTCCTATTGTTGACAAACTGATGCTCGTGCCGGGAATCGACCCACGGCCTTAGTACTGCAGTTCAGAGTGCTAACCACTACATTACACAGACTTTCTCTGTCAAGAGCGCAACTTTAGGCATACACGTTCATCGGACAATACACTCCGTGATACCATGACTACACAATGACGTCAACCTACACAGTGCGAACATTCATTACAGGAAGGTGATGCCACAATGATCAACTTCCAACACCTATCGATCGTACATTCAATGGTGGTGTATTTAAAATTCAAGCTATTCCTTACAGTAATTTTGAAGAGATTACTTTTGACAACCCTTGACTGCATTATAAACATGGTTGCATAGAGCATGGCTTGAGGTAGACCATTCGCAAAACGGACTTAATCCTCACAAGAATAACAATCCGATTACAAAGCCAAACAACAACCTGTGGTTTCATGCAACTACGTGTTGCAGGATTTGCAAACATTAGTGATTTTGAATGTAATCCGTTAGACCTAGGCAAGAAAATGAATGCTGCTCTGGAATTAGGCAGGACTCTCCAAAACAATCATTGTTTACGATCTGCGAGCATTGAACTTTACATGAAGCTTAACAATTGTCTTAAATATTGGACACAACCAAGATTGAATAGCTTCAGTTTTATGAGAAAGTAGACAAAGACGAAGTGTACTGCGGTATCAACGAGATATTCCCTAAATAAAAGTTCTATTATCAGCTCCTAATTTTTCCAAGTGAATTGAACATTTTATTGAACTGCTCGTGAACTGTCCATTTCATACTTCGGGCTGCAAGCAAATGTACAAGTACAGCGAATTCCAGCACGTGAGTAACGCCTACTTCCTTAAGGTGATTTCAGTTTCAATTAAGAGGTCTTTGATTGAGTTTATATCCTCATGTCAAGTAGTGAAAGAAACGTTTGTAATATGTCAACACTGATCGCAGCAGTTTTCTTTAGCATGAGATCATAGTAGAAAAGATGAACGAACTGCGGTCAAGATATGTGTCATACTTCATAACTGTCGTTTACTTTTGATCAATTAAGGTTTAAGCCAACGATTCTTTTAATCTATATGATGATATGGTTTCTCGACAACTTCTGATGTGGAAAACATGGGAAACCACGGATAAGGGGACCTGGAACGCCAGCTGGAAGTTACGACAACTCAACTAAGATGGAGAAGTCCCATGTGTCTTCCTAATGAGAAACATTTAGTAAGCGTTAGTCAAGCCATACAGTTGTGCCGAAGACATAACACGTTGTCCTAAATTACTGCAGTTTCATAGTGAATATTATATTAAATGAATAGATTGTAAAAAGCTGTCTTGCCAGTAAAGACTTGTTTTAATAAACAAAATACTACTTACTGCTAGCACTTGTTTTATCAGAGAAACTAATATATAATGAATGATCTGCCATTGCCTCGAAATTAGAACTGCCTATGAGGAATAGGAAGTTCAGTCCGTACGGATGCATTGTCTTTAGGTAATTTAGGTCAAAATTTGATAGAATAAAAATTGATGATGCTATACCGAGAGACGTTTTTCCCCATGTAACACCAGCTGGTAGATGTGAGGAGTTTATTATGTGTTCATAGGAGGTCCTATTTTATTATTCTACAGCTAAGTTTACCAATAATGGAAAAAATACTGAAACTGAGAAATTAACACTCAAAATGAGGCAAACATGCAAGTTAGACCCAGTCTTTAATTTTGAGGACAGACAGATACTTTTGTGCCTACGTGTCAGTTGAAACAAGCGTCCTTTATGGGTATAATATGGCAGACCCATGTGACAAAGAGAGTTATTTCAGCTTTTAAAACTGTTATCGTATAGAATTAACCATGAATAGAGGAAATACCGATCCAGGGGAAAGAGCTTGTTGCTTTTCGGCACTTAACATGAGAATGCCACTAACTCTTTTAGTATACACGGGGAACCAATTGCTTTGAAACTTTATTTTGTAGCTAGAAACAGAATTTGTCATGTGGGAAGTTCCCGTATTTTGACACTGCTACAAGTTCCTCTTTAAAGATGTTTTTACATTCCTAATTCTTGCTGTAGACACTACAATTTCCTCTTATCATGGCCGTAGTAAACTCATGCTACATGATAGATATATGACGTTGTTTTTTTACATGTACACTGCACTGACTGGACGACTGCTCCGGAGATGCTCGACAGAGCGGATTTTACAAAGTCTATAACGATTACGTTTTTCATAAGCATTACACATCATTGTCATCATCATCACCGTTGTCATCATCATCATCATCATCATCATCATCATCATCATCATCATCAACAACAGCACCATCATCATCATCATCATCATCATCATCATCATCATCATCATCTTCATCATCATCATCGTGTAAATGAACTTCGGTACCTCAACCACTTTCATATCCTTTGCCTTCACGTGCTTATTGATACAAGGTTATTCACTATCTTTGATGTGACTATTGCCAGGCCACACAATATGTTTACAAGGTTAAAGGGCTCTTCAGGTGAAGGGTCAACTAAACATGAGAGCTTTTTGCTGCTGATAATACTGAAAACTATAGAGCTAATTGTTTCCAAATAGTCAAAACCTACGTAAAAATTACTTCCCTGGTACACTGTCGTTCCACTGTAAATTTGAAGGAAAATATGGGTTAATTCTAGGCAAGAGAAGTTAGATTTCGACTACCTGCGTGAATGTCATTCATGTAATGTGGTTCAGTGAATTATCAAGTCAAGAAGTTAATGGTTAGGACCAAGTTGCTTTGTAGATTGTACATTAGTTGCTAACCGTGGAGCGACTTTGTTAATGAATCTGTTGAGCTGAAGTTTGTCTACAGAAAATTACAGCATGAATCTCGTTAAATTTTGAATGTTGCACCATTTTAGTGGTAAGTGATAGTTTGTAAGAATGGAAAAGTTCAGTACCAAGGAACTTACGTTTCAATTTTACATAGGGTGGTTTAAAAGCCCTTCCCTGTACCCTAATTCTGCGTAGGTCAGTTATGAAAAAACGCCTTAGATGGATACGGTCCAGGGCTTCAAAGAATCAGCGTTTCTCAGCGAAATATTTCATTACCATCGCAAAAAATTCTATACTTTTCTGCACTCTGTTATTCTGTTAGCCCACTCTGCTAAGACTTCCGGAGCTTTTACACCATGAAAGACATCGGTGAAAGAATAGCGTTCGTAAAACTTGATGGCCTTTACCACCAGCTGTATTTTAATTTAAGGCTTGTAAACAATCACTTGGCAATAACTCAATAGCAGAGTGAGATATAAATGGCAGTATACAGATAAGGAGGCCCTACATTAACGAAACACGGTCTGTTCTTTCCTTAAAATTGCTGAAGAGCGTCAGATATACAGTAGATACGCAAAGGGCCTGATTAAGATGGGTGCTATTGATGCTGCAGCCTTGACCCCAGTATTGACTTAGCCACATGTGAAGACAGACGGGAGTTTTTCGGAAGCTGAATGGTTCATATTTACTTCAGATACCTACCCAAAAGCATCAAAAGGTCCGAAGTCAAAAGTTATAGTGGTACTCATCCTCGGAAAGACAGACAGATATACCAAATAGATCTAGGTGTTGGTTTTCGTGTAGATGCAAGCTAGGAAGGGTAAGAAAGCGTAGAGGCATTTCGGTATAATCTCAATAACTACCTGACCATATTGCGTCTTTTGGTTTTGACAAGCTCTTCCACAGCATGGTCGGTCACATCAGAGTGTACATGCATACATCGATTTTAATAAATAATAGCGCTGTAGATAAGATTTGGATCTTAGTTATGCTTCATTAAGTAAAAAAGGATTGTTTGCATTGTTTGCCTAAATATTTATTATTGCCTTTTTCATTTTCTGACTGGATACGCAAAGTATTGACATACGTATTGGCTTCGTTTTGATATATCAACCTCAAAAAGAGCTTCTTGAATCAAATTTGGAGCACAACTCCCAGGGACAGGGTTATTTATCATACTGCCATGATTGCCCTTTGCACTGGGGCGTAACCTTCTTTCTGTTTATGATTAAACAAAGGTTGACTTGCTTGTAAATGCAGGTCGGTTGTTTGAGAATGCCTCAGAAACGCTGGACTTTGAAATATTGGTATGGACACCCCTGTCATGTCACTCGTTTCTTGTTCTATTTTCACCAATATTTAGTAAAAACTTAACTTCTATTTGTCCAAGATTATTTATTTTAGTTATGTTTATGATTAACCGAATGTTGACTTGATTGTAAATTCAGAATTATCAAAGGTCGGTTGTTTGAGAATGCCTCAGAGACGCTGGACTTTGAAATATTGAAGTTTCCCTAACCCCCGTTCCAAAATATTGAAAAAGAGCATTTTCGAGTCTTGCATGTCAGAACTCCTTGCTGCTAAACGGAGAGGTCTGAAAAACAGATAATACCAGGAATGGACACCCCTGTCATGTGGTACGTTTCTTGTTCTATTTTCACCAATATTTAGTAAAAACTTACATTCTATTTGTTCAAGATTATTTATTTTAGTTATGTTTATGATTAACCGAATGATGACTTGTTTGTAAATTCAGAATTATCAAAGTTCGGTTGTTTGAGAATGCCTCAGAGACACTGCTCATCGTCCGAAGATTTTAGGTGAACAAGGAAAGAGGGTGAAAAAGTTTGACGATATTAGAAAAACACCCTAATCTCTCAAAGGAGAAGATATTATTAAGAATTGACTATATGTAGCGTAAAGCTTAGAATCTCATTCCATGGTAATACACGAAATAACCGTTCGTAGCTGAGCTGATAGAGTTTCTATGAGTTTATGCAAACTTTTGACATAGATTGGCGCGAGGGAATGAATGGAGCTTGCCATTTACAGGCTTTTATCATCTTCGAATATTTCAAATACATCTCAAATTTCAAAACTTGGTTACGTACATATTTGTGCAACGTGGTATAGAATGCCTCAAGAGAGCTGAGCTTGTCAACAGGCCCAAAGATATCACAATTTTCCAGGGGTGAGCGGTGAAGGCTACTGTCAAAACTTAAAATGTACAATTTAATCATAAAAGAGATATCAACGAAGTAGGTTATTTGAAAGATTCGAAGGTAAATTTTGCAGGAAGAGAAGGGTCACGTTTTATTTTCCAGAGCCCTAATCTTGCCCTGTACGACAATTGTCATGCTCCTTTATTGCGTTCTTTTCCAGTATTGTATACAAGGAGCTGTACTATTCGACGGAAAGTGTGCCAGAACGACCTTTCTGTAGAGTACAAGGTCTACAGAATGGGCTGTAGCCATGAAAGGGTCGCCTTTGTCCTAGGTATTACAGGCGAAGTCTATTTCGTTATTTTCCTGGTGAAAGAATTCACTGCATGTAATTCGGTTTTGCTGAGATTAGCCCACAAAGGTCGTTACCAGTAGTGGTCCCCAGTCTTGGCCACGTGGCAGCAAAAAAGAATAAAGTACCTTCTCCTAAAGATACAAACACCCTACCAATGACAGAGGGACTAATAAGAACTTATAATGGTGATCCCACAACCATTACTTTGTGAATCCGACGCTATAGTCATTGGGCTATCGTACATCAAGGCAACATCTATTAGCGCATCATTGTCACACGAGATCAGAAAGTGGGTGAGCAAATCCACTCTAACTTCATTATCTGAGTAGATAGCCTGGAAATGCTTTTCTCACACAGTATTGGACAGTGGCATAGCCAACCAAAAAATGCTGGGGAAGTAGCCGACGCCCATAAGCCTTAATAGACGTATCCTCACTAAAAAACTAAACTGTAGTTATTGAGAAATTTTGCAGGTGTCTGGGCCGGCCTGCCGCTCTGTGGTTACGACATTCTTGGACTTGTGCAAACATTGGAGTAAGGAGGGGCCCATTCGCTAATTGATATCCCTAACGATGTCATTACTAGATTGCCCCATTTGAAATGATGGAATGAATTGTCAAAAATAGCCCATATATTCAAACGCATGGAGTCTTCCACTCTTAGTGTGGTCTCTTTTGGAATTCCTACCGAGCGCAGAACAAACTCAAGTCTCTGAACATTGCATTCACTGACCTGTCATAGTTATCCTGATAAGTGGAACAGGCTTTTTAATATGAAAGTAGAACATTTATTGAAACTAATAGACATGACCAAGTCATTTTACGTCGAGGTGAGAGCTGTCACTCGTCAAATGGATGAGAGAAGCAAAATGGTTATACCAGTTTTGGATAGCATGACAAAGTCTTGTAGACATAGAAAGGCGTCTGGTCTATTTTATGTGGTCAAATTAAACTCACATAGGTTTGCTTGTGAGCATAAAATATCTAGGCGCAAATGTTGTTGGGGAAATAGAAGACTATGGTTTCCGGTTGCCCTTAGTCTTGAGCCTTGAATGGTCCCTATATACGGTATGTTTGAAAAGTTTTTCAAAATTTGTGGGTCAATTTTGCTGACAGCCCAAGCTTGCCTTGAACAGTGCAAAGATCTTGAGTGCTAGTAACGATGATAAAAGCCCATCGTAGGCTTTACGGGGAAAATTGGAGGTGAAGGCGACTGTTTGAAGCAAGCAGACGTGGAAGAAAGCTTGTGTGAAAAATCTACAGAAGTAGCTTACAATCCTTTTCGTCTCGAGGACACCTTCCATTTTACCAAATATTACTAACAGGACACTTGAAGGTGGGCCCTTGAAGTATCACTTATGGATCTCAGCTTGTGGAGCACTATCCTGAAGTAGGCCTGTAGATTCATTTAGCTTTGCAGATAGTTTATATGTGGACTATTTGGCCGTGTGGCCTAAAAAACTTGCTTTTAAATCCACGAATCCGGATTCAATCCCCAGCGCTGGGAAACTTTGACAATTTCTCTTTAGCACAGTCATAGGGAGACGGAAGCTATAGAAGCCCGTCGTATGAATTGCACCTGTGTTTCGGTGGCTCAGCCTCGTAAAACCTGTGCCATGCTGAATAGGCTTGAAGAATACGTGAATGGTACAAGTGACTATGGTCTGCTCTGGCACTTTCCCTGTAATCCACTGATCGAGTAGTTTTCTCAGCTGATCGAACAGTTGATCACTCATAGGTCGATAACGAAATTTGATAAAGTATTTTGATCAATAGGTGTGTTCTTCAGAACTATTAGATAGATTCCAATCAGGGATGACTACTCCAAATCCATTGCTTAAATGGGAGGGGAACTGAGTTCCCTAAATATGGTGGAGACTGCCATTACCATACTTTCCTTTGGGAGCCCGCTACTCCGGAATTGCGGAATAGAAAACTGGCCAACAGACGGCATATAGGCCGACAGCTTACGAAGCTCTCTCAACTTTTGGTTTTCAGATTTTAACCCTGTCAACATCTGGGCCTATATACAGTTAAATTGATACGATAATCTTATCACATGTACTGTCAGTAACTGCGTTCACGCCAAGGCTTAAAACGGTTTTGAGTACGGTTCCAAAGTTCAAATTAAAACTTGGACATTGAGGCCTTCAGTTCAAGACGTTTCCCAGAGATTCAGAAGTGCCATGAATACCTGCCTTTTACGTCATTGCGCAGAGGAGATTAATAAATCGTGCATCGGAGGCAAAAAATTGCACCATTTCCTCCCTAAAATGAGAAATAAAACTTTGGCAATTCTTTCTATCCATTTCATTCACGTAGGAAACTAAGCTTAAAGAGCCGTGGTACAATACAATTAGCAAAAATAGTAAAGAGCAGTGAACGCGGCACCATCTGGTCACATTCAGAGGTCTGACGGTAAAATTGGAGAAGTATAAGAACGAGCACCCTGAGTCTGAAGCTTTCATCCGCCATCTTGTCTTGGGCAATAGCATAGAAAGTGTTCTCAGTCTGAACCGTTCTCAAACCGGTTTTTGCTTTAAAACGGTTTTGAGTAGAACGGTTTTGAGAACCGATTTTGGTGTGAACGCAGCTAGTGAGTGTTCTTTCTCGGAGATTGTGTAATTGTAACAAAATCTATCAGTCTACTCAGTTCCTAGCCATTCCTACCGATGAGGCCTACACCACGTAACCTCTGATGTGGAGCCATTTTCAAGCAGCAAGAAAAGCTATTCGCATTTTTCGGTTCCTCGTGTACCATCACATTATCAAGAGTGCCCTTTACAACATGTACTATTATCTTAAAATAGGTTATCTTGACCTATGTGCGACCATTGTGCTATCTACAGTTTCAAACAGCATAGAATTTTATCTACAGTTTTCGCTGGCATGCAATACATTTCTAACATGTCTTTCTTTGAAATGCGTACGATGCTTCGTAGATTTGTCACGTTTGGAGATATAGTGAACTGATTGCGCCCTCTCTTTTCTTTTTTCTCGGTCTTGAGAGGATAGTTGCGTGATTTTGATCTTTGCTATCGAATATCGCGATGGGGAGGCTCGGATTTGATAACAAACAACATTCACCAAACTCAAAGTAAGTAATCGAAAGATTACAGTTGAGTCCAGGCCTCCTCCTCTGATCATCACATGAACAACTAACGTATCGGTCATCGGTGATGTCCCAGCTCAGAAAGCATGCTATTGTTGAGGAACTAATATCGTGTTATGCTACCTCATAAAGTAAACGTTTGAAGGTTAGTTGAAGAAGAAATTTATTGTAGTGTGGCACGATGTAATGCTAGTTGGTGATCTTATGCAAGACATGGAAGCATCCAAAGATGAAGGTAAGGGTACTATTGTTATTCTTTTACCTTACATGTGCATATTGAGAATTGTCCGCGCCCACATCTCACACCCAGTTTTACCACTATAAAGAATTAGAATTTCAGGTTCTGTAGAGAGCTTGGGTCAGTTGCCTGAAATGAGCAAACTCAATGAAGTTGTATATTTCTTTCGTTATTAACGCATCGTTCATGATTGTTGTTTTAAATCAGTTGAGCAGGAAATCTCAGTAGCCTGTGCAAAAGCATGCGGAAGACGTCCCGTCTCATTTACAGTTTCTCGAGATCATATCTGTCTTTGTGGTGTTTCATATAGGTATGTGTACGATAGATCGATTTTGTAAGGACAACTAAAGCTAGTGAGGAAGTGGCGCAGCCGGATACTATTAGCAAATCGATGATAAGTTTTAATCTGTTTGTAAGTACACTTGTGGACGTGTAAATATAACAAGGAGCCCTGCGTAGGGACAAAGGCTCCGGTTGATTGAAGTTTGTACGCATATTGTTAAAGTTTCCTACATGAAGTTCACACTAGTAGAGCTGCTAGACTGTGAACCTGCTCTGTATGTGGCAGCCGCCCCTCTACTAATCCCTTACGTCTTCCTGGATACTTGATGTACATGTTAACTACAGGATATCAGGAAATTGTTATAAAATTTGCCATGCTCTTTGAAGATGGGAAGTTCAAGCTTAGACTTCCTTTAATTTGTCGGTGTGTTAAATGAAAAGTACGCTGGAGGAAAGCCGACACTTATACTCTCTTTGTCTCCAGGCCTATCATGTTCCTTTTTTCTGTTTAGTTTGTTAAGAGGATTGTGCATCATCAGCCTGTATTTTTTCAATACACACCTCGAAATGCTGGAATCATTTTCTTGAAAGATAAAGAGTGACATATCCTGTTAGATCAGAGTAAAATCAATATAATATCTGATAATCATGATACTTTCTCAACATGTTGATTATCTAGACAGTATGTGCTAAAGACAGGGGGCTGCCTTGGACAGCTATAAGAGCTCCAGATAGATAGGGACATCTCTAGGAGATTATTCGACTTGTTTGGGCACTGTCGCTATATAGATTAGCATGCCTCCTCTATTCCACAACAGCTATTAGGGGCCAAATGCATGGAAGTAGCTGCAAGGGTCGTACCAAATTTTAATCTAGCTAGGTATGTCATGTTGACTTCTGCAAGGGAGTAATTGTAGTGTTTGAATAATAATTGGTACCATAAGCATTGCGAGATTCCAGCAAGGAACCCAGGTTGAAGTTTTCATTTGTGTACCAAGTCAATACCAGGGGCTCCAAATTGAGGGGTCCAGCTCTGTATATATCAATGCCAGTTGAAAGATTTGGTGTATTAGGAATTAGAAAAATTGAAGTGAGACCACACAATGTCTCATAACACGTCTAGTGTGCATGATTTGATATAGCAAATATGTACCTTTTGTGATCAGGACCTCTTTTCCCACTTGATTTCCACACTTCATTCTGCTTGCATGTGTCATGAAATTGGAATCTCTCTTTGAGTGGAATTTGTCTGAGCCACAATGTTTCAGTGAAAACTTGTTCAATAGTATTGAGTATTTCCCAAATTTTCAAATTTGATTGGGAACCCTTTTGATTTTGACTTTGATTTTTGAGTGTGGCCTACAGAATCTCTTGAGTTTAAACTACATTTTTGTGTAGGTAGACCAACAAATTTTTGCAAAATTTGCCAAATCATTTTGGGCCTGCTTTACACTGTGGGCTTGGTGTGCAGTGATGACAGTGATAACAGTGAAACAGTGATTGTTGCTAAGTAGCTTTATCATTAGGGCTGCAGGTTGTGGAATTCTCTCTGCTATTGGTATCATTGAAGGTATCCTCTTGCCTCAAGGACAATTTGTGTCTGCTGTCAATGATGATATTCTCTGAGTAGGGATGAGTTCATTGCATTCTACCCGTAGGCTTAGGATACTTGCTTTTAACATGGTCAATTGATATAAATCCTAGCAAAAATATACATCATAACCGGACATGTACAGGCACAGCATAGATCATGAAAAACTCAAAACTAAGAGCTGTTATGTATGACCATGCAATATTTACTACAAGTTATGACTACGTATTTAGATTAAAGCCTTAAAATCATAGCTCTTCACAGTAAACAATATCTTCAGGTTGTTAAAGTGTTGGTGTGAGGTGAAAAGGGTGGTCATTGATTCTGACTCTTGAACAGCTAACATAGGATTGACCATGTGCAAAGCATGGTGCAGCCAAGTTTAGTCTAAACACATTTAACCCTATCCAGGCTGGGGTTTTAAGGCCTGTATAAGTTGGGGGGAGGTAGGGTTTGTCTTCAGGGGCTTCAGATTAATAACTTTGGGTTCATTTAGATCTTTCGATACCAAATGTGGCTGCATGTAAGTTCAGACTTACGTATGGATAATTAAAGTAAATAAATGTATCATGATGTCATTTAGATATACTACTGGCATTATGTCATAATCTGTTATCTGCTATTTTGCTAAGTAACAAAATAAGTCCAATTTAACTTGAGTTCTTTGTTGTGAGGAACATCTGATGAATGTTAAACCCCAAACTAGAAAAAAATTACAAGATATACTGATTAGGGATGACTGAAACATGGAGATTTGGATTCTGATCATGAACAGTAATTTTGAGGTGAAAGTCAACAAACTAAACAAATTAATGGCTTCAGAAAAATCAGGGTAGGATGAACAGTAGAAATATTGTATAAAATTGTATAACTAACAAACTAGTGATTCCAAAAAACAAATTGTTGGAATTCCCAGCTTGATCACTGCTTTTCCATTAGTTTTCATCTACTTTACATGATGCTATGCCATGCTTGGCAAAACTGTTCATGTAGACTAAGAATAAAAGGTGGTTAACATATCCTTAATTAGATATGATGAAAGATATCAAATGTGGAAAATAGATATGTTATTATCCTTTGGTCTGATTTTCAATGAGAATAAAGGGAATACAATGCCACCATCCTTACGGAAAGTATTTATCATGCCATTAATTGTGATTTTTTAAAATATGAATGCCTTACAACAAGGAGGAAAACCTCCAAATTCCAGGTCTCAATTAAATTTGGAAAGTTACATTCCAAAAAAATGTCATGTGACGAAAATCCCCCTCCCCATCACCTCACGAGGATTAAAGAATGGGCCTGAGCCTGATTGACATCTGTTACATAAAGAGAGTTTGAAAGGAAATTGAAGTCTTTTTAAACTCCAATGGTAGGCTCCCCTGGGTCATATCTGCATAGCCCCAGAGGAACCATGGTGCCTTAATCACTATCTTGAACCTCAGGATGCCATCAGCACCACCACAACCCCTAGGGTAGGCCTGGTCTGGATTTGTTCCATCACAAGATCTGTCTTTGCACAGCGTTTTGTTTTCATAGGCATTACTTTAAGTCTTGCTCCCACAGCTACACAAATTCATTGGAGCCCTGAGGTCCCAGAACTCCAAGGTGAAGCTAATCCACAACAAGACCCTTGAAAGGACCTTCAAGTATCTGCCCTCTGCACTAGAACAACTTGTGACCCTTCACCCCCAAAATATGGTACCTTGTTTATCATTTTGGAAATCAGTGCAATTGCATTTTTTTACTTTTTAAACCTCAAGTATAAATTTTATTTTATTAAGTTGTAAGTATCTAGTTACAAGAAGTGTTATGATATTTGGTGAAGTTAAATGCTGAATTTTTTCAAAGTGAGCCAATTTGATACAGGTTACGTTTAATTTTGATGAAACTTAGCAAGTTTGATTCCAGTGCACCATGATGTAAGCTAGCCATATTTGTATCTACAGCTAAGGTTTTTTTGTCTTTAACCTGATGGATATGATTATACTTGGTTGCCTAGACTCTACCGCCAGAAATATTAAGATACAGCCAAAATATAATGTATATACTTATCAAGATTGAACGTTTTAGTAACAAATGGTCAAAAGTAAGCTTCCTCGGGGCCATTTTACTAGTAAATTGTAAGTGTGGTCAATCTGTATACTGAATGAAATGCAGTTGTTGCAGAGGTGACATTTCCTTTGCTGTAGGGGTATTTTAGGGACCTAATGTTTTACCATGAAGACAAAAAACAAGCATTGCCTACCCACAGGCAAGACCTTGCATGTATTGATTACTCAGCAATACTTTGTTAACATGTGAGAAAAGGAGTTTATAGGTATCATTAGCTTTAATTAGAGAGCTTTAATTGTTGTAGTTATGCCAAACATCAATCTATTTAGATTGAAAATTTAGGTTGTAATAAGGGGTGTGATCTATGACTCATGAGGGTAAGGCAGATCTGATACAAAATTGACATTGTGTGACACCTCACTGAACAGTAAGGGAAGATGTGTAGGTTTAAATTATGAGACTGTTGCCTCTACCTTAAGGGAAACAAAAGTTACCAAAAGAATTTTACCTTGTACAATACATATTAAATGAAGTGTTGAGTGAGGTACAACATATTTGATGGGCACCACCATGAGCATTGAGAGAAAAATCTGAAACAGAACACAGTTCGAGTTTTAATTTAAGTTGAGTCACTGCTATAATGTTGCCAAAGGGACGTAATACAACACTTTCATGATTTGCCCTGAAAATGACTCTTCAGTATATGTGTATATGTGAAGTAATGATGAGGATCAAAGCAGAGTGAATTAACGTAAAGACAGTTAAGTTTACTGTTAGTGTATATACAGATTATATATATAATTTTAACCAGAGAATCGCAGATATCTGGAATTTAGAGCAGAAAAATAGTTATCCATTTCCCTTTCTTTAAATAGTTATGCTACTGCCTTTACTCTTCTACCTTCACTCCACACTTATCAAAGCAAATCTATTACTTATCACACTTTTTAATACTTACTCCGGAGTACTAATCAATTTTAATACCTAAAATGGGGGTGTAAGGTGAAAGGGTTAATAGCCAAGTGTGGTGTCTTTATTAAGTATTGTAAATAGAAAGATTGTGTTATTGGGTAATGTAAAAAATAGATGGGACAAAGTGGCATCAACTTAATACAGCACTGTATGCTGCCTAAACTCACTCAATAATCCTCAACCACAATGCAGTGTGTAGAGCCAACTTGAAACACAAGTGCTCGCCAGTGCTGACAATTGGCAGCAAGCTGCTCCGCTTGAGGTAGAGGCACTGCTCAGTATAGCAGATCAGTGGTGACGACATCAAGCCATCGAGTGAGAGGTGCTTCTCGTGGGCATCTCCATTCTGCTGCAGATGGACTAAAATCTAGGACCATGTGGGTTGGATGACTTGGAGGCAGGTGCAGGATACCATTGCACCCTTCTTTGAGCGGTTAAAACTGAGACTGGGGGTTGTTGCATTGGCTCAGGTAGCTCGTTATTTGTGATGTTCTGCCTAAGCTAGGAGTCTTCATTTTGTTTTGGATTTGAGATTCAGAGTTTTGGATTAAAGAGATGAATGATGATAACTACAAACAACGTTTTACAGTAGACAAAGCTGCTTAAAGATTCTTGAAGACTTAGTTAGTGTTCTGTATGGCACCATATGAACTTAGCATTGCAATCAAAGAGTGCTTATGGAGTACAGTTGCTGTAAACATGACTCCAAGAACTTGAAGTGCCTTGGCTGAAAAGATGCTGATTTTTTCTTGTTAGCATGCAACAGCCTGTTGTTCCTTTTTTGCATTCTTTCTTGTGCCCAGTTAGATATGATTGGTCACAGGAGCAAGGGTGTGGTGGGTGGAATATTTCTTTGAGATGTATTGCCATGGTGTTGCAATTATTTGGGACTCTAGGGTAACTACATTTATGTCATGTTTCTTGATTCCATGCATTTTCATGTATGACTATTTCTTTCAATCCAGTATTTTTGTAGATTGACTGCTTGAACAATAGCATCGTTGTACTGGAATGCTGTTACAAAAGATGTTTTCCTGATTTTTCTCAATCAGAAATATTTCACTGATCTATAGAGAAACAAAGCTAGGATATTCAGAAGAGGAGTACATTAACAAGGCAGCTGATATGGGTCCTGAAGTATTCAAAGATCAAGTTGCAGGACATATGCAACGTTCCGGGAAACCATGTAAGACATTATGCAGCATTAAAAGAATGATTCTTGTTTGTTGAGTTGATAGTTTTGTCAGACTGATTACCTGTACTGGAAATTCATGCTTATCCTAAAGCTCTCTATAGGCATAATAACACACTCTCCAAATCCAGCATACTGAAGGAATCAACTTTCAATTGATAAATAATTCTTTTTACAGCTAAATGACACTTGATGCAATTCTTTCACAGTCAGTGGTCAGCTTTTTCCATATGGTGCATTGTGTAAAGGATTTGTAAATCTTAAAGAGAAAACATTAGGCAACAGTTTCTGCCTTACTTGGTTGCATTGATCCTCCTCAGATTAATCCTCTGAAGTGGGTGCTTTTCTGGCCTTTGTAAGAAGGGAGCGTTTTCAGTTCCATTTGTATATTAGAATCTACTAATGTTGTGGTAGGAACATAGTTGCCCTTGGTATGTAGAAAAATAGTTTGTTTTGGTTCAAGGAAGTGGTCATGTCAATGATTGAGGTGGCTCATAAAGAAAGGGAGAAGATTAACTTATGCTGGCCTTCATTTCCAGGATGTTAATGAAAATGGTGATTGTTCAACTTCACATTATTACTAAATATGTGATAGTTTTTTACTGAAGATAAAACTCTTCTTTTCAAATTGTCATTACGCACAATTTGGGGGTTTCTGTACTCAAATCATCAGCGTATCAGATGGTAGATAATACCTTGACTCTGCAAAGGTACTTACGTTTTGACACAAAAAGTGTTATTTCTGCATTTTTGTAAAGTAACTGACATCTAGATAGATGGCATATGCAGACATTCAGGAGAGCATAATGTTATGTGCTTAAGGCATTGTAAAACACAATTCTTTTTGTCCACATAAACTAGGTTGATCACATAAAATAGACATATACTCTAGTACAGCAAGAAACTTAGAACATTCACTACTTAAATAGTAAAATGTCCATTGCCATATTTTTGGTGACACACCATAAGATGCTGTCAGGTTGCTGATCCTGAAGCCTGTCTTGACAAAATGACAAAATGACAAAATGTGAGCTTTAATAGATGATTTCATAGAAACAGATATATCTGAATTTCAAAAATACTGCAGTTAATATATGTCCTGTCCATCAATTTGGGTTGATGTATATATATCATAGAGCCAGTATTCACCTTTGTGTATAAATAATATATAAAACTTGAAATGTAAACGAAATGGTGTATTCTAATATAAATTTTTAATATACATATTTACAATCCTGGCTTTGCTGAAGGTAAGCTTTTGGAATTTACATTACTTAAGTATGGTACTAAGCAAAGTAGTGTTTCATGTCCCTTCATTGCCCTGGCAAGTGAAGCATCTGAGGACACTGAATTTATTTATTTTGATGGTTTTGAGTGGCTTGTAAGTTTGGTAAATTTTCTACTAAATTTTCTGACAGACAAAAGTTCCATCATCTCACAGGACATTCAGCAAAATTCCCAAACTAACTTTCTGAAGGTCACACATTCAATACTCACACAGGGCACATTGTGTGTCACACAGACTTTCAGCTAGCATTGTGTACAAAATGTTGAGAAACTGATGGTGCAGTTTAGAAGCAAATTCCCTTTCAAGGGGTATTGGAAGAACTAACACTTGATTACATGATACTGTGTTTGATTTATATTTCAAACATGGTTAGTGTGAATTGGACTACTTTGAAGTTCAGGATGTAATCAATGGGAAGGTATAGGTGCTATGATCAATATTGATAGCATAAAAAGGCAGAATATTATTTGACCCATCATTACAGGAAGCTTGTGCTGAATGCCTTTTTCCATAGACAACTTTGTAACCTTACAGGCAAATGAATTAAAAGTGCCCCCGGGATTGAAAACAATGGCCTGGTATAAACAATAGGATATACATTGGGATGTGGGTTGCTGGAATCATTCTTTATGAACCTATCATGATTATCTATGCAAGTTATTACGCAGAAATAAAAATATCAGATTATAACAGGAAGTAATTAATTTTTCAATCTTTTTGAAATTAGATGGAGTATATATCTTTTTTAACACATTTCATGTTTTATTGTAACTACCGTATTTCCTCTAATAATAGATCCCCTCCAATTATAGACTCCTCTTATTATAGACCCCTTTTTTGGTGCCCTCAATTGATTACAGACCCCTTCTATATCTATATGAAAACGACTGATATTTCAAAAAGGGGTAATTTTTCTTGCAGCAAAGAGAAAACCACATGAATCTGCAAATAGGTTTATTCAAGAAATAAAACAGTGTTGCGTATTGGGTTGCCGCACTTCGTAGTATAAAGAGAATAGTCAGGTATTGTACTGGCACATAAATCTATATACAAGATTTCTGCCTCGACATAATAACTAAGAATTACAAATGATACGCAATAATCTCATGAACTCTCCACCTCCTAATTCTCTTTACAACATAGGCTGCAGTTAAATACTGGCTGTCAACAGGAAGTCGTTTGGTAACTAGTTGTGACCATGCATGGACCCGACAAACAGTATTCTTGACATTTCAATTTACCCATGTGAAATTAAGTCGTTATTTCTGTGCACACCGGCAGCATGTTCATCACGCAGTTCTGCTTCCTGGATGCGATCTCCTAGGCATTGCAAAACGTCACCCTTTGTAGGAGCCCATAATCCTCGATAAATGTGATTTCCTGTGAAGACGGAGGAAATTTTCAAGCTGTGATGATGACAAAATACATTGTTTTAAGGAAAATCAACTCGGAGCAACTCGGCATTCTGAACGAACCTTTTCTTGGAGACCCATTTTTAACCACAAAAAGCGAAATGTGTGCTCCTGAACGTTTACGTATTGACCATGATTCGGACTCACATATCAAGGTTTGTTGAATTTCCACTGAATATATGCAAACAGTTTTTCGTTTTGGCTGCAGTTTAGTGATGAAAAGGTATTGGTGTAAACTACAAATGTAATGATGAAAAGTATAAATGTACTTTCGTAGTTTTTCTTGACACTCCATATGCTCTTTTTTTTTCAAAACTTTCTTTTGGAAATTAAAGACCCCCTCTAATCTTAGACCCCCCTTTTGGTGCCCTCAATTAATTATAGATGGGTCTATAATTAGAGGAAATACGGTACTCTGTTTTGTGGTGGCTGGTTTATATAACATGGTGTTTTGACATTAATGGTGAATGTGGATGAAGAATTATGATATTTCCTCCAAGCATTAACAAGGAAGCCGAAGATTATACTTGATCAATGTAATAACATTCCCTTATCTGCCTCATTGCCAGAATGACATAGAAAATTTATTACACAGTTGAAGGAGTCATAAGCTAACGTGGAGACATCTACATACCAGAAAGACATGATATTCCACTGATCTTTTACAGAATGATGGTATTGGTTCCATGGATCTCATCAGTCAGTATTTGAGGTTTGCATAAATGTTGAGATGCACACGTATGAAATAGGAAATTTATCACTTGATAAATTTATTCTTGAAAAGTTTAAAAATTAAGCCCATTTAATTCATTTTTTTGTCTTTTTTCCTTTAAGACTTTCTAACAGATGGCAAAAATAAGATTTTGAAACTTGTGGACACTTATAAAGTTATGAACAAAGAACATGGATTTTATGAAACAGTCTTTTCTGACGATCAAAAGCACAAAGATCTACTGGCATTGAGGCAGTTCGTGCCCATGTACCATGGATTGACAACGGTAAAACATGGTTCTGAGGATGGTATCCTTTCGGACATTGCAATATTTTATAATCATTGTAATATTCTTCCTCCTGCTCCTCTTCGTCTTGTTCCTTCTGCTCCTGCTCCTTCTCCTCCTCCTCCTCCTCCTCTTGTTCCTCCTGCTGCTCCTCCTCCTCACCATCGTCATCATTTTCATTATCATCATCATCCATTTGAGTCCACTTGCCACGTTCGGAATACAGACTGTTAATTCTTAGAAGTGCCCATAAGCTTCTTCGCCCAGACTTGAGGGTTTTCCATTCTTTTTTCAATAAGCTTTATCAGATCAACCTCAAACACCATGAACTTGAGTCACTGTGGTCGTGTTATTATCAACTGAATCTCATATCCCCATACCATCGTAGGAGGTAACATGACAGCGTTGAATCAAGTATGATGCTTTTTAGGGGTTTTGATATTGCATACCTGCTGTAATCCATTGCCTCTCTTTTGCACAAGAGGCTATTGGTGTTTCGTTTGTTGTGCCCCATACTCTGAAGAATGTTGTTTCGTTGCACCTGCTATTTATAGAAACCACAATTATCTGGCATGTTTGTTAAAAGGAGCAGCTTACTGTTTATAAGTTCTAAAGCTTGAAAAGAAGCTACACTGCCTCTTGTGAAACTCAACGTATGCAAGCTATCAAGCTTAGCAAGGATTTACACTATATACACTAGGTTGACAAAAGTAGGTAAAACACACTTGTCGTTGCCGAGGAATACTGACTATCAACTGTCTAGACCCTTTTAAAGGTGATCCGTACTCTAAGAGAACCTTAAGGGATGTTAATCGTTTCCTGTATGCACCGAAATGAATTTTTTGTAGTCTTAGTCCATCATCCCTTTCATGCTGAGTGCTGCATACCTCTTTATTCGAGACCTCTAACTTACTGTATACTGCTATTACACTTCGTTCATTGCTATGTTTGATTGCCATAACACAGTATAGAAATGATTTTCAGGGCTTAGGTCATATTTTGTTAAACCGGCCACTGCTTCTTCATAGTCGTAATCTTCACCAAAGTTGCATTTGCCTGTCAACTACATTTTATGTCCTAATTCGTCTGATAATGATATTGCAGTATCATTTACTAATTATGTTAATTTATTTGCCATTTCTTTGTACATCTGATTTATTGTACGTCACCTTTATCACAGATAAAACCCAATTTGATGTCAAGTTTGTTCCCGGTTAAATTTAATTCAATGAAATCAAACACAAAGCTAACAAGTTTTGCCAGGTGTAGCATTGGACACTTGAAGTGTCGTGTTGCATGCTTAACGCCATACACAATGTGACATCTGAGAGCTTCCTTGTTGATACTATATGCTTAGCCACAAACTTTATGTATATGGTATCAGATCCAAGAATGTGCTTTTATTAGTACTTATCTACGGCAATGAATTATTCATCAGTCTCTAATTTTTATTTGCTTAGTTTCTCTTTCCATAGCAATGCCTGTTTTCAAGAGGGGATGAATATGTTTTTTGTAGAAAGAATTTTTGCGCTTGTTTTCTTCTTAACGTCACTGGTATATTTAACGATGTTTCATGGCACTGTTTCAAACTTATTTGTTTACTTAACAGGACCATACCAACATTTCATGGCACTGTTTCAAACTTATTTGTTTACTTAACAGGACCATACGTACAGTTCTTAAAGGGGGCGGGGCATTCTGTTGTTTGAATGAACAAAATCTGTCCATTTAATTCGTACTTGACGAAGCTGTAGGTAAAGTTAGGAGCACCGATTGCTACGAGTGCACTTAAATTTAAAACGTTTATTTATGACTGTTTTTCGAAAAATGTACAAGAGATCCAACACTGACAAAACTTAATCGTAAGCATCAGAATAGTTTTACCCCAAATCATGTCAAAAAATCAAAACTTTGTTCCATGTAACTGAATACACCCGCAGTTGGTACTGAAGTTCTTGTTCGTATTGGCTAAGATAACATTAGGTAATCCCAATAATCCCTGATTTTGATCTATAGAAGCTACCACCCACTAAGAGTGGGTGACAATTCTCTCTCTCTGCCTCCCACCCCCCACCCCCTGGATGGGATGGACTTGGATTTGAATTAGTCAAATTCTCTCAGTTATAATTCGAGCTGCGTTGGAAAGGTGGAAATATGGAACAAGAAGTGTAAATGACCATGGTGTCAGTATTGAAAGAGATGGCTGATGCTTTTTCGCGTCATTTTCGAGCCGTTCCAGTTCCGGTACAGATCCACGTGTATACACAAGATCGGATGCAAACTGGTTCCCTTTCAAGAGCGGCCTCAAGCTGGTATGAATAGCAAGCCAGACAAGTTCAAATCCGCAAAAACCAGTGTAAACGAAAGGTCGATACATTACCGTGCAAAAGGATCAACAAGAAGGATCAAAGTTATTACTGAGAATGCACTACTCAAAATACAGACCCGCTATAGCCTCATAAAAAGCCCTTATATGAAATTGAGGAGCTGATGAACGGAAAGAAATATAAAATGCCTTTGCTCTTCCATACAATACACTATCCAAGACAGAGACATATAATTGTTATGATGATTTTCTTGGAATTCATTTGCGCTTTATCAGCTTTCTCATCAGAAAGGTACATGAAGAAGCTTCTTGTCATGGCCAGCACGAAGACAATAATGATAACAAGTACGTTAGAGAAACAAACGAAATTATAGTAATCACAATGTTGGCTTAGTAGTAGAGTGTGAGACTCACAGTCCGAGAGACGTGAGTTCGAACCTACCGTGAGCTTTTTGCCACAATCCCGAAGGTACTAAAAAACAGAAAGATAGAGGGTGCTGTCTTCGCCCCTGTTTATGCGGCTGTGAAGAGTTTCCTTCTAAAAGTTTTATTAGGTGAAAAGCTTGTTGCTTCTCATTTAAGTAACTGGTCGTATGGCGCGTGATATGTTTGTAGTATGCCCTATTTCAATGAATGAAGATTAAGCCGATGGCATTCACAACGTAAATATGGCGACAGTTAAACAACAGGCAGACTTACTTACTTGCAGAATCCGCAAAACTTCGGATTTTTTGTCTGCATGAGCAGAAAACGTGCAGACGAAAGCCCGTTTCGTTCATCGGACCCTTAACTTAATAGTGACCGCTCATTATCAGTGGTATCGTTATCATTGGTATCATTATCATTGGTATCATTTTCATTGGTATCGTTATCATTGGTATCGTTATCATTGGTATCATTATCATTGGTATCATTATCATTGGTATCATTTTCATTGGTATCATTATCGTTGGTATCGTTATTGTTTGTATCATTATCATTGGTATCCTTATTGTTGGTATCATTATCATTGGTATCATTATCGTTGGTATCGTTATCATTGGTATCATTATCATTGGTATCATTATCATTGGTGTCGTTATCATTGGTATCATTGGTATTGGGCTGATTTGAGTAGAATAATCTCTTTTTGTTACCTGTCTGCCTTTATTTCATTATTAAAACAACAGCAACAAATTTGGCAGATCATTCCTTGACATGAAATCAGTGCAGTATTTAAGGATGGAAAACCTGTTAGTGCCTTTTCAGAAACCGTGTATTTTGGATGTGAAGATCGGGAAGGTAACGTGGTGTCCTGAGGCCCCAGAGGAGAAGAAGCAACGTGAACAATGCAAGAGTCTTATACAGTCTGCCATTGGGTTTCGTATCTCGGGATGCAAAGTAAGCAAATCAATTTTAAGTACTCCGAGGTTACAGTAATAGTAACTATTGTCACTCTCTGTTAATTTTTTTTGCCATGGCAATGGCATGTTTGCATGTGGAGGTGCAAATGTTTTGTAGTAGGAGTATTTGTAAGTAAAGGAACACCACTCAATCTGTACTGTAAAAATATTACACGTTTATCCTTTTTGAGTTGTTTATTGCCTTATTTTTACCTTTGCCTGGTAGCATGGGTTTATTTGTTGGTTGATTTGTTTATTTGCTTATTCATTCTTTTTTCTCCGTTGTTGTTGATGGATTGATAGCGCTTTTCCTACCTTCGTTCATTCATTCAATCAGTCAGTCAGTCATTGATTCATTCATTCATTTATAGAGTCTGCCAGCCGGCCGGCCATTCACTCAGTCAATCACTCAGTCTGTCAGTAAGTCAGGTTGCATGAAGCTACGTAAAATGTGTCATCATCACCATCAGCCCCATAATCACCATCAGCCCCATAATCTCCCTCCACCTAATTCTGTCGGTGATCATATCTGGACGTTCTATAGGATTTACGCCCGTATCATTGCTATGTCGCTCGATATTCGTTTTGTCTAGTTTGAGAATGCCGGATGTTCCATGCTTTCACTCCCAAAAGCGAGCATCGCTAACGGTCCGATCATGACCAGCAAAACGTCTTCCGTGCTCTCAATTTCTTATCCTGGTTTGAGCTTTACATACTAGCGCTTATCTGTCTCAGTATGAAACATCTATTTCTGCCCTCAGCAATCTGGTTTACTTACTATAAATATTTACTCCACCTTCTTCGTTAGAGTTCATGTTTGACTTCCATACAATAATACTAGAAAGAGATATCTTTGAAGTTCCTCTGAAAATAATTTTGATAAATAATTTACTACAAAGTTTGTCTTCTTGAGGGAATTCCTTCATAGGTGATAATTCAGATAGTATCCCTTTTTAAGCAGCATTTAGAAAGTGCTGCCCAGAGAACATCGTTCCAACCGTGTAGTCAAGGCCGCTTTGAGCTAGCAGTGATTTCCGGTTTGTTTGCGTCTTGGACATTTCAAGAGCTCTAATGGCCATGGAAAGACCCAAAATACACGTGAAATGTACAGCATGTGGAAAATGCCGTGCCATCAACCATTTTTGTGGTATTTTCTCCACCAGCTGGTTATTGTAAAGCTTCCAATGTCCAGTTTGTTTTCAAAACAACTCCATCTTCTATCAGTTAAGGACCCCTCTGCATTTTATCATAATTGCCCATTTGCCTACGTACGCCTACGTCCCCATCCTTTGTGTTTCCCCTAATTATGTAACGAACAATACGGCTTTCAATTAATTCTTTACTTCAATTACTCCGTCCTATTTTAGGTGTATGACCCAGTGACAGGAAACTACAAGTGCCATAAACGATCAGACTTTGCAACTATCGAAGCAGATGATGCGCCGAAAGGTCAGTTTGAATGTTAATGTAATTGTTATATGCCAAGATCAGATGCTCTAGTTCCAATGACGTGGCTGTGTATTGATGATGAAAGAGAGAGACAGCTGCTTTTATCCCCATTTTCGAAAATGGAACCGAGGAAATGATACACGACCTAACAGAGAATAGCATTGATCAGGTACCACGGGTGCTATGAGGCAAGAATCATCTGTGCCGACTATTAGCTCCAAGGTTCAAAATTGTGACTTGCTGATGGACAATTCCACTTATTTGTGATACTGTTTGAAAGTTTCGTCGTACCCATTCTAAACAACTATCCCTTTATATGTCAGATTTTAACACCATGAGGGTGAGATCCTTCTCCAAAATGTCTTTTCGGCTAATCGATCCCCCGTGGAGGCCTATTTGAATTTGGGGACTTGTGCGTAACATATAGGTATAGAATTATATCAGGGCTCCTTCAAGGTGGTTTCTTCGGGGATCAACAGGTTTAACTCAAATTGCGAGCGGTCCGTTCGGATACGTCAAGCGTTTGGATGAACGAGAATATATTTTTATCCCATTTCCATGCTGCATCAGTTACGATCCTATCCCCAGAACACGACTCAGTTTACTTAAGAAGACAAAAACTATGATATTCTTGTTTCGTACTTGTGAAGTCTGTAAACGTGTACGGGATTTTCCCTTTTTGTGGTGAAAATAATCCATGTGTGACAAGTTGTGTTGTTGCTTTTAGTTGACATCAAACAAACAAGAAGCACAGTGTTATAAATATAGTTTCTGTTTACATGTAAGGGCCTTACAGGTCTTGTTTGTATTCGCCTTGTATTTCATCCGATTAGTTATAGGGGAGGTATTTTCATCTTTATAATTTTCTCAGCAGTTAGAAACGAAGACGTCGTTGCCTCAATTTTTATCAACTGTTGGTATGTACGAAACCTAAGCTCTGAAACTGGCATTGTCCAGTCTGCGCTCGTAATTTGCAAATAAGAATAATTTTAAATAAATTTTAGGTTTGAGATTCCTGCTCTACACAAGTATCTACTCAAATGAATTCAAAGTACCGAAGTGTATCATTAACCGTGGAAGTATTCAAACTAGTTGTTTGTGTCACTTAGACCATAGTTTCATCGCAAACATTCTTGCGTGATTGCGTAAGTGTTCTATTAAAATTTTCCGTACTTTGTGAATGGGTGTTGACTTAGTGAAGTACTTGTGCAAGTGTCAGTAGAGAAAACCAAAGCTCAAGTGCCATGCAGCAGGTTTTACAACAACAACAACAACAACACAACGTAGAGAAAGATCTTAATTGGGTTCAGGTCTGCCACTTCTCCTGGAGATCCTATTTTTCTCCTTTGATTGTTGGTCCCTGAAAGCCCCTGGTTTTGTTAGAGAGATTGTCCGTGAATGCGCCGGGGAAGTGTGACGTCACGATTTTGAAAATGTTTGAATTATGGAGAAAATACTCAATTTACCCTGTTAGTAAGAACGCCAATGGCCAAAATTGAGGGTGTTGCCTTTTTCCAACATCGAGATATCAGCTTTCAAAGTTTGAAGTCTCCCTAACAAAACCTTATTATTTGATGCTGGTTCCTAACGTAAGGAACCAAGTAGGATTAACAGAGCTTTGACCAGAGGATTTTGAAATTCAGACGCCTCTATTTTAAACACTAGATACACTACAGATCTGGCAGTTTGGGAAACAGCTTATTCCAAAACTTTTGATTTGTGACGTCATCGCTTTCCCAACGCATAGGGCATTCTTTCGTAAACGTAGAGAATTTAGGAGAAAGACTGTTGGAGTTTGGTAGGGATGGTGGTTAAATTTTGTGTTAGAAGGGCGTGATCATTTCTGTGACATGTTCGTTGCTATGTATAGTTCTTCCAGGAATTTTGTGTGATGTATCGTAGAATTTTGTTGAAAAAATTCCTGGAAATCCTGAAATTGCCTTTCAATCCGCTTCCCTCAAAATTAGCCATTCTGTGGTTTATGTCATATATAGAACACATATTTTGCATCATTTAAACCCGTATGACTCAACATTGGATGTTAACAGGACACCAAAGTCATTAGCAAGTTGTAACATTTAACGCAGGACTTCGTTGTCGGCAGTATAGAGAAAATTACTTTTGTAACGTGCTTGGCTGCTCTTCTTTTAAAATTATCATGGAAGCCTCTAGGAGTTTGTTATTGCGCCTCTTTTCTTTACATTAAATTCTCTTTCCATTTTAGCGTTAGGAAGCTTCTTCATGTTAAAAGATAACTCAACTCGCTCGAAGCTAATTGGTAGCATCATCACCACTCTGAAGTCTATTTTGAATTGGTTTGAAAATCAGACTATTCTCAACATTTATAGCAGCTCGATTCTTATAGTATATGAAGGGATGAATAACAAAAATAGCCGAAGCATGGAAAATGGTATTCACGAGGATTCTGGTTTCCTGGATGGCAGTACAAGTATTCTCGGGAGAGGTAACCAGGACATGAAGGAGAAGCATATCGATTACATGGTGGGGCAAAGTGTCATTGTTAAAATGATAGACTTTACTCATGCATATATGGACTTTGATGGAAAAGAACATGATGAAAATTACATTGAAGGCTTAAGAAATCTGATTAAAAAATTTGAAATTTTGCACAGCAGTGTTACGCTTCGAAAGGACTGTAAGTGCAACGGTGTTGAAATGTGATTTCATAGTTATCCCGTATTGGAGTCACTCATTCTTTGTCTTGCAACGTAAACTTTCACATGTCGTCACACATGTTCGGGTACGGACTGAATAAGGCGCATACATTTGAATATCCATACACATGCAAAGTAGGTGTGCATTAAATGTATACAAAGACTCCTGTGCGTTTACAAATAGATATTCATATCTTCCGTCCGCACACAGAAACACTGAAGACATACACACATACCCTCATGTACACAAGCACACACAAACGCATACATACGTAGCTAGTCTTGCTGTACACATTTGGTTGTATTTCATGATGTGCAAACACAACTATGTACATGTTGAGATGTATAGGGATTTAGGCGTGCACCTGTATCAGCGGGTTACACAGGTCTTTATTCTGTACATTGCTCTAAAATGTTCATCGGCATGATCCATAGTTGTCTGTTGGATGACGGTCGGAGTTCTTTATAGTTTTATCGGAATTCTGTAGAATTTTAGCAGTATCAGCTGCATCCAGAACCACGTTTTCCTTGTGTACACATATACTGTACTTTAAATAGGGATCTCTTGTACAAATTTTTATCTGCAACATCTTTGAGAGGGAATCATAAAATCCAAAGGGTCGTAGCAATTGATATAGGATGGGTGCTATCCCCGTTATATTGTTAAATTATAAAAAGGCTTATTTTTTAATGTGAATTGTCGTTTCATCTGTTGATATAGAGCTCATCAGTTAGCAGTCTCCTTTTAGGTTTTGTTGCTTTATACTTGAGACGATGCAAAAACTCCATACCGTAGTTGTATCAATGTGTATCCAGTTTTTTCTTTAACGAGTCTAGTATAGATTCTATACCTAAAAATAGCTTTTGTTTTGATATCGACTACTCTGTCATGCCTTGTTGACGCGGCCATGTAATTTAAATCGATGAGGCGATTGGAAGTGGTGAAGGATGAAGATTTAGATCCGTATGACTGATTGTCATAATAATAATACTTGTTGGTTTTTTTAACTTCAGTGCCATATATTTATTCTGTAACTTTACAAAGAAACAAGCTCCGACATTGTACATATCATTCTCAGCGTTTTCACCCATTACGACGGGGACAGCAAGATTTTATAAGAGTGGAACTGGGACAACAACCAGACAAATATAGTCAAAATATTAAGAAAAATAAAACAAACCAGAAAAAAGAAAAAAAAGAAAAGAGAAAGAAAGTAAATAAATAAGTAATAATAATAATGATACTACTACTCTACTACTACTACTAATAATAATAATAACAATAAAGATTGAAAAGTATCAGGATCTTAAATTGGAGATATGAAAGTTGCGGAAGATGAAAAAAGTGCAAGTTGTGCCTATAGTAATAGGGGCCCTTGGTAGTGTTACAAATGAAATCGGGAAGTGGATTGAGAAGCTGAAAATTCCGGCAAACATCCCGGAGATGCAAAAAGCTGCCTTGTTAGGAACAGCTAGGATTCTAAGAAGAGTCTTTGTAAGATAAGGGGTAGGACCTCTTGTTAGCCCTTGGTCAATTTTTATGACTCACCTAGCAAGACTATTATGCGGTTACAAGAACAGCCAGAGCGAAAGCTAGAACAATAATAAGGCTTACGGTGAAATCATCATCAATGTTTCGCTGAGAACTGTTGGCATGGTGATATTCATTTGTGGACTTGACATAAGCTTACTTCCTGCTACTCTGCTGTAAAATGATCGAATTTGCTTAAGATTTTACATCATGTTAACATACAGCCCGCTCTTAGAAGGGAAAGTGAGTTATGATGATGGTGTAAGGGGTTGTGATTACGGCAACTTCATTATCGATTCGTTAGTAAGTAGCGTTCTGTCGTATTTGTGTTAAAAGTCAATCGGAAAGTTTTTTTTAATTCCCTTGAATTTGTCCTTGTAGTGAAAGTAGTAATATGTCACAGCACTTATGAACTTCTATTCATAATTTGACGAGAGAATGTGATGATTATAAAGCTGACCAGACTCCAACATGTTCGTGGCATATAAAGATAGCCCTGCGATCCCTTTGTAGCTATTCGGTGTTTCTGAATCTGCTGAAACAAACATACCTAAAATTTCACCTGCGTCCATATTTGGATTCGTTTACCAGTGTTAGTAAACGAATTCCTTTGGGTCGGTGTCGTTGGCATTTGATTCAAATACTCCGGATTGATGGTAAACTTACAACACCCGCATCCTCTGCAGAACAAACAGTACTTAAAAAGTGTTCTGAAAGATTATATTGTTATGAAGAATGTTAAGTGCAACGCGAGATAGCGGTTAAGTTTTGCAAATTGCTCGCGTATGATTTTTGACCAATAGAATTGATGTCTCCATTTACAGCTGTAAGAAAGGCAGAGGCTTTTTTGCTCATGAACTATTTGCATGGATTGGATGTGCTTCCTACTCCATGGTATGTTACCGTATATGGATTTTACCGAGGGCACGTTCCAGTTTGTTGATCGCGTGGTTACTATATGTCTGATGATCTTTGTCTGTACATGCTTGCCGTTGCCGCATAGTTTCAAACCTATTGTTTAATGGAAAGTGTTCTTAACAGAACTTGTAATTGTAAGATAAACTTCAGCTTGTAGAGTCGCACCCACGTTAGTGGGATGCTTACTTTTGCAGTGGAGTTTATGGCTTATCTGTCTCTGAGGGCCCCATAGTCCGTAAAATGCTTTGTAGGTAGATTTCACTTCATCTTGTATCTCGTTGATGTAAACAGGTACAAACAAGAGTCAATTGTTAGATTTATGGATGCAACCTTCTGTCTGAAGACGAAGTTAGATTCTGATGACTTAAAAGCGGAAAACCTGGAAAGTGGTAACAAAATAAAGTAAATTTGCACCGAAAGCTGCCTTTATCTGCTGGGAATGTAACGTTTCAATTGTCATTATATGGCAAGGTTATTCATGCTATGCCGTGATATATTTGGACTTTGGCAATAATTTATTTATGTCAGCCATGGACGAGTTATTAACAGTCCTCATCTTAGCCGGTATTTTGCGATCAGTAAATGTTCCCGTAGATGAAACCATCTGCGCGATTTCGGTTTGATGGAATGTCGAAGACTCGACTCTTGTTTGCTACCTTTCATTTTCCCTCCGTTATGTCAACTTCCACGATGAGATTAAATGTAAGCAATGCCCAATTACAATTTGGCACAGAGCATGTTGAATTGAAAAGTTCAATTTCGTATCTCAATGGCACTAGCAATATAGGACCATCCCTCACTTTCATCTCGATGGAATTGAGAGCCTCCCATATAATATAGGATAACAAATGCAATCGTTCACTGAAGACTTCTCGCGAATTGATGATCATTAGCCATTGCATATTCCAATGTAAGAACACCGTAAAATATCTTGTACCAATTTGATAATTGTTTTATGCACAAAATTATATATAATGAAAATAATCGATCCCTTTCAGTTCAACCCTCAAAGACATCATTTTCATTCATGGTGAACGAGTCACCCTCGTTCCCCGATTATCTAAAATTTGCATTTATAGCTCCTGCTCCTAAAGGAAAAGAAAACGCCTTAGAAAGACACTTAAAAAATGCATGAGTCCTAATGCGATCTGCCAAAATCTGGCTTTGCTTGACGGACTCTAGGGAGGCGAGCAAATTTTGCGCCAAGATTCTCTCTTCCAGCAATTTAATTGGCTAATTGATTTTCATTGATTGACCAGCTGTAACACTATTATTGATGGATCTGTGCTCGTAATTTCTTCCTACTTTGAAAGGTGAATTTGTCGTGCGTTCACAATATTCACCTCCAACGTCCCGTATTCTCATTTTACATAATATTGTATAGTAAACTTACGAGTCATTGCCCGTTAAAAAGTTCATTTGTTCCTTTATTACATAATATTACGATGCCATGATCCAACAAGTTTTATACATTTGTTTTGTGGACTACTCTAAGGCTTCGACACTGCCATGGAAGGGGAGGTGGGAGCACACTATGTTCGCAATGCGGTTTGCACCACTTGTGATGACACTCGCTCAGTCTTTTTGCAAAGGACCATCAGTCTGCAGTGAGATTGGGTAACGGTTTGACCAAATGGTTTGATATCAAGGAATGTTTATGTCAAAGATACATCTTATCCACGACACTGGATCATGAGGAATGGCAAGGGTGATGACTGAGGTGAGAGAGTAGGTGAAGGCTGAATGGTTGATCTAAGATATGTCAACGATCCAGCGCTCATCAGCAACACTAGAGCAGCATTGAGAAGTTGTGTGGACAGCAATGAAAGAATACAGTGAGTCATATGGACTGAAAAGGAATGATTAGAAAACAAAGAAAAGGGAAGTTACCAGGGTTGAAGTGCAAGAAGAGGCACTAGACATTAGCAGCTCCTGACTCAAAGAAGTTGATTACTTCGTGTAACTGCGAACAAGGACTGATAGTAATAGGGATAAGCTACGAGAACCCATGTAGGAGACCAACTATTGGTTTGGGTGCCCTCAAGAAAATGAGAAATTGTGGCAAGGGCAAAACAATGAGGCAACACTTGTGAAAACATGTATCTTTCAATAGACGTATACGCTTTTAAATTTTGAACTCTTCGAAAGGCATAGGAGCGAAAGATCGTAGTCTTTTAGGACACATGGAAGTGCGTTCTATGCAGCAGCGTGGGAGAAAAGTCTTCAGATTTGAGTTGGGAGTCAAAAAAGGAGTGGTTGCTCAAGTGTGCGAAGCTGCAAATGCTGCCCTACTTCTGTCGTATAGTACAGCATTAAAGTCTAGTGAGTTTTTAACATAAACAACATATATCTGCAACTTTTGGGTACAAGCATATCCCTCCGTTAGCATATTATGGGCAGTTCAGAGCAAACTAAGTTGCGAATGTACATGCTTAATTCTTTAGTAAATACAAATACCACCGCAAATCTGAGATTGGGACAAAAATCAAACAAACCAGGCTGAAATTCATTATTTAGAAGACCATTTGGCCACCTTCATAGGGAATGTAAAACAAGTGACTTTTTCGTCTTGACTAAATGTTTTCAAGTAAATGATGTCACCATGGAACTTAGGATATCGCTGCTTGCTGCTCTAATCGAGCCATGGTGACTTGATGGCGACATACTATGTAAATATGTAAATAAAGTATGATAACGTGATCTAATACTTTTAATGATTCATAATTGGCAAGAGCGTAAAATTGGAAAGTTTTTGAAAAGTGGCTACCGTAAGCAGTTTTTTCACAGCAAAATCCTTGAAATGCTCGCTAAAAGTGTAGGAAAACACCCCTACAACCTCGTTGGGGGAACGTTAGGAGAAAACTTGAATCTGAAATTTTGGACTACCCTTTTTAAAGAGTGTAGTAAGAAAGGTTTCGCAGAGTTGAATCTTGTCAAAAGATGTTTTTAATTTGACAAAAGATAATAGGTAACAGTCGGAAAATTTCAGAGCTTAGAGCATTGGGGAAAAAATTAAGGCAAAGAAAACTGTAAGGCTCCAAAAGCCTCCACCCCGTGCAGAATCGTGTCAGCTGGTGGTCGAGATCAAGGTGTATTCTTTAAGCGCCCTGCACAACCTTTCTTTGTTGCTTGTCCTGTTAAGTAGCTTCATTTTTAGAGTAATTTCAATATGGGAGCCACGTGCTGACCCGTTTTATCTAATTGAGAGATCTGCTGACACTTTTAAATGTTGGTTTTCGCATATTATTCTCAAAGCGCGTATTAAGCGTATTAACAATCGTGGTAGGCTTGGCATTCGGATGACAAGTGAAATATTAGATGGTATTATCCCAGGTGATATTGAACTTGTCAACGATATTGATACTATAACTATGAGGCATATGAAATTGAGCATACCTTTTCAAAACTGACAGCTTAGAGTAACCTTGTTGCACTGCTGAACAATGGTTTAGTTGTTTAATACCACAAGATCGGCTTGTTCACCTCTCTGTCTATTAAGCCATCATGTGTAGAGTCTTCCTGGCGACGTCCACGCATCTCTGGCTCTTCTCCCTCTCTACAAGGTTTATCCTATCTGCATATCTTAACGAAGCAACTGACCATCTAGTCGGGAAGAATCAGACGTCGTATCAAATAGGTATTTTAGCCGAGCTGACGTCATCACCGTCTATTGAAAAATACGAAAGCATTAGACATTCAACTGATATTCTCATTGGCAAGCTCAATGGAGTAAGTAAATAGACGAGAAATGAAAGTGGATATAATTGCTACCTGTAGTTTCAGATAGGTACTGGGAATACGGAATGTATTGAAATCCCCACGAAAGTCCATTGATTGATACATTCATAGGTACAACGGAGCATTTTGGAGCACAACGTTTACCGCCCGAAATTGAGGCATGAAATATTTGGGCAAACCTTGAATCAGGTAGTTTCAACTTTAACTTGAATCATCACAAGAAAACGGGTATTTTCGTTCATTTACTACCCTGTCTTGCCCCAATATGGGGAGCGTTTTTGTCTGAATTTCAACTTTCTAGAATTTGGGGAAGGCACTGTGCCCCCGTCCCTTAAGCCAGTAGATATTGCACAGCAATAATGTTCTTTGGAAGCAGTTGCAAATGTGAATAGTTCAGAATAGAGAGCAACTAAAACCACCCCTAGACCCCCAAACTAGGGCATGCGGATTTAGAGCAGGCCGTGTTTTAACATCTTTACCAAATATCAACTTAATTGTAAAATTTGCCTCAGGTTCACAATTGTTTGCATGATTTGATTATTTCTATGGTTCCGTTAATTTTTATGTTTTTATATTGTACTGTCATTTGGCAAGCTTTTAACGCAATGAAGATCGGGAAACTACTGGGGATATCAGCTCCCGGAGTAACCAATAATTTGAGTGGGGAGTTACGCTTTCTTGATGTTTTATGACTTTGTTCACAACGAGAGATTTCGCAACGAAAGATCAGAGAATCTTGGGTCTCATACACCTCGTCTATATTCTGATTCATCCGTGGCAGTCAAGGGGCTTCCACACCTCAGCAATAACTTGACGCAACGAGGACCTCTTCTCTAGTCGAGTAATTTTTGAAGGTTGTATATCGTGAGTAGCAAACCCACTTTGGAAGTTGCTTTCTCTTCAAAACAGCCTCTTAAGCAACTAAACGCCATATGTCGGTTATGGTTATCTGTTTACCGTTATAGTAAACAACAACTGTTTGCAATGTCATCAATAGCAGGAACACAAGGTTATGTAATTATGATCTCCCATGAGGCACTGATCATAGGATAAATAATACAAAATACTCGTATCACAGAAATCATTACTACTTTCAGCAAAGAGAATCAGTTCCCCTGAAGATTGATTATTATTTATGACAATCAACAAATACGATGTAAGACAACAATGGTTGATTTGTTTAGCTACGTATTTCGACCTCTGGAATGTAGTTGACTTGTTCCATCGTTGGTTATTCGGACAGTGTTCAGAGTCGCACATCAGATCCTAGTGCACTAAACAATCCAGCCGTGTTTGATGACTTGGCCTCTGAAGAGTCATTTTCTGACTTCAATAGGTGTTTATTCACGCTCATTCAAAACACATCTAACAAGGAAATTGAAAAAATCAAGACTGAATAAAACAATTCGCTCAAGATCCCATTCATCTAGACTTGCGTATGTATACAACATAACAAACATGTTTGGATAACATGTTCATGTCGATACAATGTTGCACATTGAGAACAGAATGAACGCTCGTGCTCTTACGGTAATGTGAAATGAAACCACGTAGAGCATAGATGGCTTGTATTGTATATACTTTCTAAACATCTTCCGTACAATCTCATAGGATGGGGAGACCCATAGAGCTATGCTCTCCTCACCGAATGTTAACGATATTAAATGGTTTAATTCTGAAGAAACAGTAGAACTTTTGGACGTGATAAAGGACCATTTAACGATTTGATGAAATTTTATGTCTTCAGAATTCCCTTCTTGCTTTGTCCCTGTCAAGTATAAAATATCATTTCTTTGCTTCTACGACTTCTGTTTCTTCAGAGAATGCCTTTCCTGCAATTGGGGATCAGCATCATTAAAAAAAAAATCGAACAAGATATGTAGTCAACTTTTCTCATCTCCTATCATTCCGATCATAGGATAAATAATACAAAATACTCGTATCACAGAAATC
>JAAAKL020000183.1:0-54173 GCA_010016065.2 Carybdea cf. marsupialis auct. non (Linnaeus, 1758)
AGATGGTCACATTCTCCTCCGTCAACTTACGTTCACATTCAATCAGATGTTCTTTGACTGGTCCATTGTTGTTTTTGATGTTCTTTAAAGCGGAATTGTAGGTGTCGGCGTGTTTGTGTTGTGATTGTTTAACATCAGTGGTATTATCTCTGAACACCATTCGAGTTTACAATTAACCTCTTTGTAAATGACAGCTTACACAGGGACCTTTCCTGTTACATACACATATATCTTCACCGGACAAGCACAAGCATGCATCACCAACAGAATAACTAACCTTCTTGGCGAAAATCAATCGGAGATAGGGGGATAGTAGCATTTTGCATCCTGTTTAAGGGGATGTTGGAAAAGTTCTTTTTAAAAGTGAGATTGATATGCAATCGCCTTAAGTCTTTTGCATTTTCTGTCTTGGACCCTCAATAAAATTCCTTTCATCTCCATTGCTGCGAAACTGACGTCCTGTATCTTAATAGGTAGGTGGTTTGTATGTGTCAAATACCAAATCAGAGCTAAAGTCCGCCAGTTTTATTGTCCTGGCCGAAATCAGTAGCGCTCCACGGGGGGTGGGTGTCCCCATCACTTGTCTCAAGGGTCAAATTTTTAATCCGCCCAAATCCCATGAGAAAATTGGGGTGTCTAATCAAAAGAAGTTGGTAACGATTACCACTCCGATGGCCACACCCTATTGTACGTAAGTAGAAAGAAATTCCGGGGTCCTTTTTTTTCGTCTGGAGCCACCAATGGTCTCAATCAAACACGCAGTTCTAAGTTACATGCTTTGTAGCTGAAGAGGTAGGGTATACAACGATAACATTCCAGCAGCAAAAACAGTGTTTCTCTTTCTTTTGGGAGAATACACAGACATGCCTTCAATTTCAGACATGAGGGACAATTATGCAGTTTTCTGCATAGAGCTACCGTTTTCAGCCACAGTATGAGGTGTAGGTGTGAGAACTACTATCATCTCTCCAAGTTCGAGCGAGTCAAACGCCTTTAAAAAACTACGAATATTAGCCCGCAAGGAAGATTTTTTAGTACACACTCCTTCTAGAATTCTTCTGACTGTGAGAATTTGCGCACTAGCTGTTTGACCTTGTCTGAATCCATTTTGGTTTCTGCGAAGAATATCTTCGATCCTGGGCCGAATTTGTTTTAACAGCATGAGGTTGTGTATTTGTTCGCAGCTATATAACTCTATATCACGATCTACATTATCCTTCTATGCCGAAAAAGTTGTGTCTAAAGAAGTCACAAGTTCCCTTTACAGCGACAACTTTGCAGACGATTGAGATACATCAGTCTTTTTGAAAAGCTCCTCAGCAAAGTTGACTAGCCTTTAGCCATTTATCATATCTATCCATAACTCAGGGTTTCAGTAAACTATACCATAATTATTAGATCCATAACTGATGGTGAACTGAATTCCAATTAAATGATCAATTCAATGGCCAAAACAACATCAGGGCAATAAAGTAGCAGCTGTAACTGGTTGTTTATTTATTTATATATATTTATTTGCATGAATGTTGGTATCGGCATTTACATAAAAATTCATTTTGATATGTAACTGATATTGTGAAATTGCTATTTACCATGATTCCAATAATATGACATTGTGTCAGGTATTATAATGTAAATATCTGATGTTTACATCAGTTATCTGAAACATGGTTGCGAAACTCATAGCATATTATTTTCTATTTCTCTTTGACTAAGTTCTGTTGTACCTCTATTGCCCTAGTTGCCACTGTTTTATGTGGTAAACGTTTAACCACATTTCGAAACCTGTAGGTTGTAGTGGTTAGATTGCAGGTCAGGCATAAAAATTCTGGCTTTTTATTTTTGTTTGAAAAATACAAGGTTTCACACTTGCTGATAGATTTGTATTGTTTGCTTTTAATTTGCTGCATATCAACACTGACGTTTAACGTATATGATTGTATACACAGATTGGTACTTTTGTATGATCAGGGTACGTCTCAGGATCCAATAACATGGTGACATCATAAGTTCAGTTGGTCTAGAGTAAAATCTCAGCAGCTACTGCGTGACACGATACTGAAGTTTGCTCCCTTTTGGAAAATGGTGCAAGTTGACTTAACAGGTTTGATGCAAAATTTGTGCAATTTCTTCTGCCAATGAATGTTTTTATTATATTCGTACAGAATTCAACTATTTACAGAATAATGTCATCAAATGCCTGGAGTGGAAGTAATTAAAAGTTACCAGACATTTCATGATTTTTACTAGTGATAATTTACATCTGAAACAGACAGAACATTGGCTAGTGTGTTAAGGTTTTTATGATTTATGTATTTTGTGAGTTAATAGTAGGCTAAGACGTAAGTATTTACCATTAGAACATTAGCACTTCAAAAGAAGTTTGAATATTCCAATATTCCACTTTTGAACTCAGGGTAGCTTAGAATGTTGGTATAAACATCTACGTTAGGCTTATATTTGAATCTCAAGTGAGCGCGGACATGTTTAACAACTAAAGTGTGGACATCTATATTCTAGTAGTATATCATCACCACAGGATCTTAGTTTCAGAGGGCAAATTTGTATCGATTTTTGTTGGGTTGGTTTTTTCTTTTGCGGGATACTTCGGGGAGTGCGGAGAGAAATTCATCGAGCATTATAGTGTGAAAGCGACTCTTTTTGGGTGTATTGTACTGAGGGGAGTGTTGCCTATTAGCTAACCCCTGTCTACGTGCTTACATTAGATAACATGCAATTGTGAATGCATGCAATTATCAGCTGACGTAGAAAAGAGTACTCTTGGCACACACAGCGGAGCGAAGAGAGTTAAGAGCCGGTCAAAGAATAGCGTAACATAAGAGGCACAAGACAAGCACACATGATGATATTCCTGTCATGTTAGAAAATGAGACTCATTATACATCAGGATGCGCTTAAATGCTGTCTTCTCAGAATTGTCCTTGTAATTGATGACACGTGCAGCTATATCGATGATCCATCATATAGCTTAATAGAGAGCAGCATGTATGCTTATGATGCAACTGGAGACGTATATCACAGATATTTCTGTACTACAAAAGGGGAACAAGTGAAGGAGAAGAAAATACTTCGCAGTCTCTATCCCTTCTCCTTCGTATTACTTTATACTAAAGTAAAAGAACTTGTATATCTCTGTCACAAATGAGTCATTACAGTCAATAATAAAACATATACATAATTATATCTCTCTTTACGAAGAAGGTACTTCAGTTTACCCGAAAACCCCGCCAACTTCTGTTTCAGAAAAAGAGAATATAAAATACGAAAAGAGAATCTAATCCTGGATCTTTTGTAGACGAAGGCCATCTAATCCAGATGAAGAAAACCTGCATTTATACTGTCCCTATACTTTAACAAACATCACTCTCCCTAGAAATACAGTCCACGATACATTTAGATGTACAGTATATATAGACTGAAGTCAAGTAAGTCACCAGTACTTTTTAATGCTTGCATTTCCTTCCACTCCAATCCACGTAATGGATAGTTACAAGATATTACTTTATTGCAGCAGTTCATCTGACAAATATTCTACAAATGGTATCTAAGATCTAAGGGTAACTGAGGCGGGCCAGGTCCCCTCTGATAAATATAGAATGCCTCTCGAGAAGATATCCTTTAGCTCTTTCAGATATTTAGACATTTCGAAAGCACTAAGATACATATTGTCAAAATTCCCTCTAGACCACTATCTCTCTCGCCCCCCCCCCCTCCCATGTGCTGAGAGGCTTACATACTTTCCTTTGCTAATGTACCCCCGCAACCATCCCAAAGATGTCAGGGCCAGTTCTTGCACTAGCGATACCTAGTAGATTTGAACGTGAGTATTCCCGTAATAACGAATTCAATGTCAGCAGCAGATTAAGGTGACTAATCACCTCTTTTTCTTACATATCTTTGATAGTGGGCCTAACGATTTTTTCTAAGCTCCTGCGCTATCGTACTGCTGTAACAACAGCAGTAAAAGCGTTGTGGTTTCGAAGATCCCTCCCGAGGGCAAGCTAACCATCGGTTTATTTAGAAAATGACGCAATGTTTAAATTTCGATCAACTTGGGGAGGCCTTTGTCACGGTTCTTGATGAACTATCTGCAAATAGGCCTCCGCGCGGATCCGAAATGCCAAAAGTCGTCTATCTCAAAGCATCGTGATAAATCGTGGTAGCATATTATCATGGCAGTCTTGTTTCATTTGGATTGATAATTTTATCAGCCCGTGCTTTGCGTATACCTCACCAGACGGCCACCTGCCCGCAACATCCGATTCACGCCGAAAGATAAACATCGGTCGATGCAGGACATCGCCTCGATTAAAAGGACCACGGTATAATCACTGACGCTCGCAATTGCGGGAATACCTGCTGCTCTGTTGTCGAAAAGATTCATGATTGTAGAAACAAAGTACAGTTCGAGCGAATACTAAAAGACAGTCAAGCTCAAATGAGGCAGGTAAGATTTCAGTCATGATTCGTTGAATCTCTGCGTTTATTGAAGGACATCAGTGGAGTAGTTTTGGTATGTTTCCAGCAGCACATGATCCTACATCGCATTTTGCTACACAAATCATTCATATTGAAATAGATATCAGCTTGCTAAAATTCTGATGTCACCTATGCCACTATGGCCGTCCGATGACAGATGCTCAACTTTTATTTGGTTTAACCTCTAGTCATAGAAGTTCTTTCACTTGCTCTGCTAACGTGACTTGTATTCAACAGCTACTGCGCTCCGTGCGATAACAATATTGGTGTCTCTTCATTGTCCTCTTTCAAAGCTGAAGTGGTTCTCGCCAGCCGTTTATCATCGTCTGATTTGTAATATGACATATCTACTACAGCTCTGAGCGATTAATGAGCAGTTACTACAGTTAAGTAGGTACGCAAAGAAAAGAATTGTTTTATTTGGTCCACTCATCCCCTTCTACCTATATGTTATCATCTCAGGTTCCACTGGGAATAGCGATTACCACTTGAGGACTATTCAGCTGTCATGAAGTTCCTTTCCAAATCATAGAGGTGCTGCTTCAAAGGGTATCTTAGGGATTCGTCTGTATCTAAAATATCCAGATTGCTAGAGGTCGTAAAACTTTATTGGGAGTAGGCTTGTCTGTGATATTTCTTGGGGAATCGTTTAAAAGTGATTTGCAAAATTAGAAGAGAGGTATTGGGTAGGTCTACTTCGCACGGAAATTATTATGTTTTAAATATGTAAGACATTTTGTAACAGATGGTAAATGTATCACAGATATATATATTTTGCCCCATTGTATTATTCAAGAAACTTGACCAGATTGGATAATCGACGTAAAATTGCAAACTGCGAGTTATTTGACATAACGAACTAAAAGGTGAGCAAGGTTACATAAGAAAGGATGAAGATTCCACCGCAATGTGGCATATCTCCGAACTTGCGGTTGTTCAACGATGTATATTTTGTTCAACTGGCCAATTTATAAGTAAGAACTGTTTCGTACCTCTTGGATATCCATGTTTGATCACATAGCGCCATGCAGAGGAACTAGAAAGTCCTTTCAGGATGTTTTGAAACGGCGCAACATCAAAACGTGCGAAGAAAAGAGCACCTTAATATGGTGAATCAGAGAGCGTGGGGACTCGTTTATTGAGGTCAGTGTTACGTTGTCTGTAAGCCTCGTTATTAAGGCCGAGAGATAAAAAATTACCTAATAAAGGTGCTTTATTTGTATCCATCGATTCAGGTCAGTGGTGGTATTTAAATGACATAATCCCATTGTAAGCAAAGACTGACTGGTAACCTCCACTCCCGATTGGCTCTCTTTAGGAAGAACATCATTGTCATAAAGGGCCTCCCCGAAATATCTTTACGTAGACAAGATGATCAGATATGTGCCGTTGCGTAGGGATACAGCGTTAGTCAGGTGGGGGGGGGGGGGGGATATGAATGAAACCTAAAAGTACAGTTAACTCTATGAGGGAGGGGATGCTACGACGTTTGTCCAAATGTACCATGGTACATCCCTTAAAAGATCTATGGTGTAAGAAATCATTATGACCTTCGCACCAAAAGAACTTATTGTCAGGTTATATATTTCCAAGAAAACTATCTTTAGGGAACTAACGAGAGTATGCCATTGTATGATAGCGGGTGCCGGCGCGGAGATAAGGGAGAGGGTAACAGTCGCCCTAATATTGTTTTTTTAAATAAAGGAGTTTGCAATCCATGAGCACTTGTATCTGTATCATGCGATTTGTCGTTCGAAGATTTATGACTGATTTGCAGTATATTTCTGCACCCCTCCCCCCCCCCCGTGTTGGGCGTTTCAAAGTCTACTTTCTCCTCACCAAATAAACTACCAAGTGTTGATGAATATGTGTGTTTTTAGGCAACTAAAAACATTTGTAGGCCTATTGTGCTTTGTGTGTGTTTGTACAATCTGGTTTACGTATTTACATACACTGGGTTATTTTACTCTTCTACGGCATGATCTATCAGCGCCTTTCGCCAACTAGTTAGCAAACTGAACAGTTTTAATTCAGCTCTATAAATGTCAGAAACATGTCCTATTTTCAATAAAGAAACATTTTTGTTACACTTTTGACCGATTATAACGATGATTCCACGTAACCCCACTATTTACTACATCATTCCCTTTAGTTCACATCATCACCGCCCTATTGAAGATCTCATTGTAACATAGCATTTTGTAGATCTTATGAGTTTTACTCTGGTGAAAACAGGGCTAATAAATTTGTAGCCCGATTTCGTTTTCACTCGAGTCCCATTTTAGAGATTGAGGTCTGTAGAGGATTCTAGATGAACCTATTGTTTCGAACAAGGGTCATTAAAAACCAAACACCAAGTAAACAGAAAAAACCTCGATTTCGTCTTCCCATTACTGTGGTCAGTGAACGTTCAATCGGTGTTTGTTGCGATGCAATTTTAGAGTTGTTTTCCTATTCAAGAGGAAAGCAACCCGTTTACGAAGGCAACCACAGCATTAGATTTCCCTGTGGAAAACAACAGTAGTGTGTTCTCGCGTCCCCTTTGAATTCGCAACGTATGCAGACACATTGGGAAGCCTTGCGTCAAGCAGGATCTCCTTATGAACTTTGTTACACCAACCCGTTGGTGGTCATTTTCCTCTCTTGATTTTTTTATTATCATAAGGTAGCCAATATGTTTTGAGGGAGTTTCCAAGAAATCGGCTGCAGGATTCGAGACTTGAAAATTGGTTGTAGACAATAGGTCGAAAAGCAACGACTGGAATATAGACAGTAGATTGTCTGAAACTTTGTCGGAAAACTGTAGGATAAAACAGCAAGTGTCTACACGTTTGGGACATCACGTAATAAGAAAGATCCCAATATATCACGACCCTGGTACACTATTCGTGCGTTTTGCTGGGTAGGTGTTACTTACTCCACAGTGGTACGCGAATAAACAGTAGAACGAGTGCATAGAAAAAGTTAGAGAAATACGGCATTTTGTGCTGTTGGCCTTTGTTCATCTCTGATTGCTAGCAAAACTTGCATCACGAGTGCAGTTTTTGAAAGTGTACGGAGGTTCAGTGTCACTGCAATCTTTAGTGATGCTGGTAAACTATGATGTGGCAATTACTAATAAGGTATTCTTCACAGATATAAACCAACTGACAAATGCGAGGAATTTTGGATTTTGGTTGTCGAGAGGAACGACAATTGGCTTATGTATGTTATTTGTGCTGTTTAGAAAGTACAAAGAAACTGGACAGCGCATTATTTGCTTAGACAAGAGAAAGCAAATTTGAGTATTTCTGTTTTCAAAAGATCAAATTTAGCATTTCTATCAATCCTTTGATTGCTGTTGGCAATTCATATCCTGGGTATTCGCTGTTCCTTAGTCCAACGGCGCCACTTTGCGTCAATATGTATTCAGAACTCATACCAGGTGGAAATGGATGCTGGGCATCAATGATTTCCGTAACGACAATAATGCAATTTTTGACAACGATGCAACTAGATGCTTTTAAGTGTTAGTAACGATGTCATTTTCCAATATGAAAGGATGACTTTCCTTCCAAGAAAGAGCTGTGGAAAGCAGGGAAGTTTCATAGAATGATAGAGGGTTGTTATCAACGAATTTTGAGCCAGGTAGTTTCTGTTCCATATCAAACAGGATGAACACTGCGTTAAGAAAGGAACTCTTTCCCTTGGTTAAGTTTCCGGTATGCAGGAGTAGAAGAGAAATATCGTATTCGATGGTAACCTAATTTCAGTTTTATATTTTAAGGCAAAGTTACATTAAAGTTGAAAATTTAAACTTGTGATCCGAATTCATATGGTTTCAGATTAAGGTGATTGATGTTCCGTAACTTTCATTTTTGTCAGCTAACATCGATTCATAGTTGTTTAATTAGTTTGTACACCTCACTAAAGGATATTGTGGTGACGATCGTATAAATGATCCTGTGTTTTATCATCGACAGAGTTATGTGCAGTGTGCAGTTATCACGGTGGTTTTGTAGAATAGTGCAGTGAAACGCAGGTATTGATGCCTAGATCATAACATATTCGGTTTAGTCACTTCTACAAGGTTTTCGTGAGTCAGATACATTGCTGGGTTTGGGTATTCGTTTGCGCAAAGAACTATCACTGATTTCATGTTTTAGTTTTGCCGAATTCTTTTGAAACCTTGTCTGGCAGGGGTCGTAACCAAAGCCTTGCAACAAAGGGTATAATCAAACACAGATGGGATTTGAGAAAGCAGCCTTTGGCCTTTGCCTCCTCGTGCTTGCACCCTTTGATTAAGATCTAGTTTCTAATCTCACATTTGCCCAAACGGAATGGCATTCTTAGCCACTGATGCGTACAAAATTGTGAACGCTGGACTTCAATAATAATTGGCAGGTTTGTGAGAAGTGTACGGATGTATTAACTTTCGTTTAAATTGTCGGTACAAAACCCACAGTAATCAGAGCAGGCATCGGAAAAGCTGTGATGATGTATTATTTGATTGTTTAGAGGTCTTGACCGTGTATTGCATCAATCACGGGTTGTCGAGGGTCTGTGGAAAGTCGTCTTCTCTCGCCCTTGCCAGGTGATGATTGATTGCGAGGAGAAATTGTTCATCCGTGAATACGTTAAGACGATCAGTCCCCATGATACCTGCATTATTGACATAAATACCATCACCAATTTTGATTTGAGTTCTTAAAACGTGTGTTTTTATGACAATGTGGAACAGCATGAGACCTGAAGCGAAATGAAGCACTGCGGCAGGTGGCCTCTGTCGCAAAGTAAGCCTCAAACGACGATGTACAATGAAAGGCTGATATTTCTTTGGCCTCGAAAACAAGTACTCATACCATGTATACAAAAGGGTGAATGCATGGAGTTCAAAGACAGTTCTAGACAGAGGGTAGACAACAGAACGTTGTCGGGTGGCAGACATTTTAACTGTCGAGCATATTGACTGGAGATATTTGTAGACAAACAAACTTTTATTTATGGAGAAGCAAATATACCGACCCATAACCCAGCTACAGTCTGGCTTCTTTCCTGGAACACAAGTACTTTTCTTGCGCAGTTTCCTTTAGAGACTTTTACACATCTAAGCATGCGCGGTGAACGACATATATAATATTTGGTTGAGACCGTGAAAAAGCACGATGCCGAGAGCTCTGTGACCGCTGATGCCTACTCAAGCAGCAGGCTGTGGCATAAGGTCACTTATCGAAGAGGAGCAACATAGAATATAGTGTCAGATATGGCAGTGTACGTTGTGCATCAATGACAAAAATGGCTTTGTATTTCAGTACGTGATGTATATTGCTTCGGATAAGGATGCTGTCTTACACCGCGGAGGATGCTGCGTGAGTGTGCGTGTGCGTGTGCGTGTGTGATTGCGTGCGTGTGTGATCGCACGCGTGTGTGTGCGCGTATGTGGGTGTTGCTCCAAACGAACACGTTTGGTTCTGCCTACCACCGAAAACAAATCGCCAAGTGCTGTTAGCCCTTTCTTTCGTGAGAGACGCAGATAAATTTTTGTTTTATTTATGAATGCGTATCAAGAGAGACCCTACTTACAGATGCCGAGATATAATGATATTGGTATAGTAAAATTGAATAGATATTGTAGAATTAGAACAGTTTGTCACCCACAAGCTTAGAACTCGCTCTTTACTAACTGAACTACTGTACTTGAACACCTCTGCTAACTTTTTCTATTCCTTTAGTCGCCACAATAGCTCCCAACAGTCAATCAAGTCATACGCTATTTTGGAGAGCAGCCTCTCTGCTCCATGTTACCTTAACCATGTAAAGACTGCCATCCGGCCAGTCATTCTGTACAATTTAAAAGTTGCCACATGTTTTGAGAAGAGAGGATTCGAATGATGGGCTGGATGGCAATCCTTACATGGTCAAGTTATTTGGTTTGCAGATGTCTTTCGTATGTGAAAATCCTGCTTTTTTCTAGCAGATATTTACAGAAAAGTCGCAATCTCACAGTCGATTCAGATAAATGTTTTTGATATGCTACAAATTCTCCTAAAGTATTCTTCGATATACATGCTGCAGTTTAAAGGCTGCGCAAATGCAGTTTGAGTTATGTTGCAAAGACTATTTTTGCTTCATTTCCATGTGTAATTTTTCCGATCTCCATCGGCTTTGTCTGCCACAAAATCATGTTGTTTTGTTATTTTAGCACTTGTTTTGAATCATAGGCCATCTTACGTTATGTAGATAAAGTATCTACTACGTTGTTGTGCAAGAACAAAAAATTTTGAAAAAATGCTAATGTAAGTTGTTTTTCACGATTGCTTGCTTGATTTATTGCTTAAAATGTAGAAAAATAACCTTTTACTATTTACAACTAAAACTGTCACAAAATGACGTTTCAGAGGTAGACTTTTCGAAGAAAACATCGGACTCCTATTTTTAATGGTCATGGTGAGGGAGGTCATCAGCCCTCCTAAAATCGCCATTTTCTAAAACCTCCCTATTTTAATCACTTTTTGGTGTGCATTAAGCTTGTTGACCTCCGCATTTCCAAGAGTCGCAGAAGGTCCGATTGAGCAGATAGTAGTCCACAGAAAAACAAGTTGCTTTCCCTCGAACATCCTTAATGTGCCCCGAGGCAACGATTTTCTTTATTACCGTTTACTGGAATTTCAGCACATAAAATGCATAAAGAGCAATGCTAGCAAGTATGTAAACATTTACACAACAAACGAGCTTTGCCATACATGCATTGGTAATACTTGTATAAGATAGCAGCCAAGGTTTCTGGATCTCACAAAGTTCCATTAGGACGAAGGTAGAATTACAAGCTCTTTCAACAAGTTTCAATCAACTAGTCATTTGGCAACGAGGCTGAGAGGCCCGTGCCCCAGTAATAGCAATATTTATGATCTATTTAGTGCTGCTAGGTCTTTTCATGCAAAATTGACTTTCCTGTGCCCCTGAAGTGGCAGTTTGGAACTCCTTTTATTGCTTAAAGCACCCAATGGCGGTGTCAGTCCAACATAAAAGCTAGGAAGAGGTTCCATTTACTAACGGACAATAGCGCGTGGTGATGGGCGCGGTCATGGTTATTCACTTCTTCAAATGTGACACCCTAATTTTCTCATCGGATTTTGTCGAATCAAAAATTTGATCTTCAAGGCATGTGGGAGAACGAGCCCCCTTTTGGCCCTCATGACGCCGCTACTTACCCCCTAGTTGCAAGAGTTGATTATCGACCCCCGCTTAATGCCCACCCTAGTACAGGACTGACCACGTTCATGAAGATTCCATTAACATAGATGTTTTATGAATGAAAAGGAAATAAACATTTAAAGAAATCCAAATTGACTGGGCCAAACTGGATCAAGTTTCGAATGAAAAGGTTCATAGACTGTTCTTAAAATGGAATATGAATGAAAACATAAATCATTCTAAGCAGAGAGAAACAGTGCATTGTATTTTGTATATTTAAATACGCAAATAATACGTTTTGCAGAGTAGACGAAAATATGCTAATTTTAGTACACAAAATACATTGCAGTGTTTCCTCTCCCCTTGGAATGATTCATGTTTTTATTCATCTAGAGATTTTATGCACATTTTCATCGCAAATTCTCATTTTCTGGGTCTCTACGGTTGTGTATACCTCCAATGACCACCGGGATCCTCAAGCATCGTGGAGGGTATTTCAGAGAAACCGAGGCAGTGTTCAGAAAAATGGACGGAAATCTTTTAAATTGCTTTGTGACGTCACGGCCACGTCTTATTCAATTTGTTGGCGATAGGAGATGTTACTAACGGAGATCCGGGGCGCATTGACAAATCCATTTATCAAGTGATAAAGCTCCACGGCACTTTGCTTTGGCCAGGACACCCAGCATGTGGAGAAAATCCGGGTTCGACGTTCTGCTGTGACAGGAACACACGTGTTGAGAGTTGCTATGTCTGCTGGTGATACTTGGTAGGTGTGGTGTGAGTTCAATCATTTAAAACGCGGAACTGGCTTGCATTGCGTTATTTTGTCTGTAGTGTCACATGAGAAGATTCGCAGAAAAGAACTTTACTTATGGAGATCTATGCATACTGAGCCAGGAGGCGATCGTGAACGCGACCTCGCATAACTGATCAAAATGGACAACCCCTCTTCAAGTATCAAATAATGGTACATCCAGCCAACATAATTTCTTTCAGCCATGTATGTATAAAGAATAACTAACTTCGAATTTATTCGGATACCCCTCCCCCTTTACTCTCCTGAATAGTTAATGTTCTTCATCAGTGATTTGGCACGAATAACACGAAGAGCAGGGTGCACATGTGGCTCACACTTCTCGCATCTCGTCTGACCAATCAACTTTTTAGAGTGAGCTTAGGGGTTGTATGCTAGTCAAAAAAGATACAGGCGAGGCTACGGAGAAATACACCATTCCTGAATCTGTAACATTTAAACCGTCCCCTTTCATTTCCTTCAAATAACCTCTGTCCAGTAAAGTTTCATAGAGAAACCCGATCTTTGTTCTAAAGACGAACAGAAAACCCCCTTTGATGATTTTCAGTCAATATCTATTACTTCATGTGTCGTCACTCTGTTGAAATGGAATGATTGTTGAATCGACCGTGGCCCGTCCCCAGAACAAGGTCACACTACGATAGGTTCACCACCTGAAACGATTATCGAACTATCCCCCGTTTTCGGACAAGGTTGCTTGGAGGAAAGATGTTACCCCAACTGATTTCTAATGGACAGATCACAGTTATCCTTGCTCGCCACAGAGATTTGTCTCTGTATTTGTTGTGGCCGTCTAACTGCGCACAGTTGCTCTGAGTAGGTTCACCTCTGTTCGTCAATAGCTTTCCCTTTCATTTCGGTCAACTTGCCGATGGACGATCGCTTAGTATCTCTGTTTCCTTGTACTGCGGTATTCCACAATGTTTATCTGCATGTCCAGATTGCTTCTTTCTTGTTTGATGACAACTTGAGGATTAGTTTTCACACGAGTGAGTTCTGCAATCCTGATTAAGACTTACGATTATTTGTTTGGTTGCCATTTCTGGAAAGCGGCCAAGTCTGAATCCTACAACGAGCAAAGAACCATGAGCGAAGCACATGAAGAGCTGACTCCTCAAGAAGCGACGTGTTGACATATGTCAATGTAGTTTGACGGTTAAGTCTCACGAATGTTTTCTTCCTTTCGCCGCAGCAATGAGCCTTGCAAACTACAGCGGCTAAAACAAGAATCACCCCCAGTGCCGATATTGCCGAAGGAAGACATGAACCCTCCAAATGTACCCACGCACAGGACACCAACGGCACTACAACCCAATATTCAAAGTTAAATTGATGCTTTTGAAAAGATGCTTATGAGCATGTTTCTCGAGAGCCTTCTCTTGTGTTTTGTTAGGGCCATTCTTCGGTTTCTCCTACACCTTGTTGCAAACGCTATGGACATGATTTACACGCAAAACAACAAATAGAATAGTAACTGTTGTAAAAGATCTCTTTGTTTTATTTAAAGCATCATCAATGTACATAAACCCGAAAGTGGATGATGTATGTTGTTGACTTCGTGTAATTATCTCCTTACACTCGATGTTTAAGCATCATTAACTCGTCTAATTGTCTACTTTCTCTATATTGAAAAGCTGTATGGTTATTTTAAGCTGAGTGTCCCATTGGGACAGAGTATAGAGTCTTCGTTTATGTACGTTGTACTTGTGTAATGTAACATAGCCATTGTTCCGTTGCCACGAGATAACTGTTACTTTCAAACCCTTCAATTATGACAAGATGCAAATTATGTTGAAGTGTATTATGTAGGGAAAGTTGGGTTTTGTGCTGGCAGTTCCCTTGTTATCGAAACCCATACCGGGTGATGTTTAGAAGTCACAAGTCACCACTACCTGTTTTGTTGCTTGTTTACTTATTCAAATAACTAGGAAGGGTCATTTACGCTTCCGAATTGAAAGTTTAGAGACATAAAGAAAAGCCCGGACGTCCTAGATAGAGTTGTAATACATTTTGAGACAAGAGCTAATCCGAGAATGTTACCATGTCCGTTTGATAGTATTCGTCGGGTGCATTGTTTTGAGACAGCAAGATAAAGGCATAAAGCAAATGAATTACTCGCAAATTCTGTCTGAGAATTGAAGCTGATTCACATCTGATTTGCAACTATTAACACTTTCAACGTCATTTAACTGTTTAAACTATTTCTAAGGCTGAAACAAAATCTAGGTTGACAGAAATGTATATCACACAGTGTATACGCTAGTGTGTCTACACATAGCGAAAAACTTGCAGATATATTTTAATTCTTCAGCTGGGAAAACTCTTTGAAAATGACGTGACCAGATAACAATAGCTCTGCGATAACGTGGCGCTCAATGGAAGGCACATGAAAACGTACTCAATAGGTTTCCTCTCTGTGTGCTCAAGTTAAAAACAAAGAAAACTCGGGACATGAATTAATTTGCTGTCAGTGTGTGGATGTCTTTCAGACGTCACGTTGGATGATTTCAATTGTTTCTGAGCCATGTTCTTGTCAATCTTGTCAAGAACTTCTTTGTTCATTCAAGGCTAGCAGTTCACTGTTTTGTCTTAAATTACATTGTTTTTTCTCAGTGGACATTGGTTGTTGATAACAAGTTTTCTCCTTTGATTGGACAGATGAAGCGAGAAACATGCGCAGAAGTGCAAATGTGTCTGCGCAACTAGCGAAGCCTAAAGTAGAGGGTGTCAACACACAGTCGTATGGATTGCTATTGGTCTAAGAAAGTTAGGGACCAAATGATTGCCAGTTGTGAGAAAGCAAAAAGGATGCAACAAAGTAAGAAATCATAAAAATACTCGCTGGATACATGGAAAAGATTTTATTAACACACTCATCAACTAAATGGAAGGATATGTTCGGACCATCAGCTTCCACAATGAGCATCGTAGTCGAGCTACTCTGCTACACCACTTGCTACAGACAAGGAGGAGATGCAGAGAAATTCGCTAGAAGAGCTATCGAGTCTTTAGTTAAAAAGCTTAGAAAGAAAACAGATGAGCTAGAGAACTTAGTTACTGCTGTAACAACCAAAGGACGACAACCGTCGAAATGTGTAACCATTCCGAGAACACTCGATGGTCGATTACAGGTTTGCGAGAGAAAAGGATTTCCCCATGTGATCTATGCGAGGCTATTTCGTTGGCCAGATATTCACAAAATGGAGCTTCGACATCAGGATTGTTGTCAATTTGCATTTGATCTGAAATATGATGTGGTTTGTGTCAACCCCTATCACTACGAGCGGATCTCATCAGCACAGCCGGCTGGTAAGTGACGTTTAGAATAACATATTGATAGCTGTGTGATAGCAGTCGTTATGATCTTGATTTTATTTTAAATCTAAAGGACAGTTGTACGAAAGTAACTTATGGAAAAGACAGAACAGACATAAAAATATCATACCATGGAAACTGATCCTGTTTTCTTACTAATCATTGTAGGGTCTGTAGACGCTTCTGGGATTTATCACCCGTTGACTAACAAGACATGCCAGCATTATTCACCTTCGACCTTAACGTGATGTCAAAGGACGCTTCAGACGTGTTTGAAGACTTTTAATTGCCTTGCATCTCGTAACCTGCTAACGACAATATGTATTTTACCACTTTAATCCGTATTTTATTAAAGGAATGAACAGACTAGAAGGTCATAATAGCAAGGTTCAACGAGACTATCTTTGCGATGTGTTTAAGCACTTTTTGGGCTTTTACGTTACTTGAGCATTTGCGGGCATACTGTTCGATAGGCCTCTTCGATAGGTTTTGTCGATTGGAAATGCATATTCAAGAAAAGATAGATTAAAACGAAACCTTTCCCATGAAATGAACACTTCCTCACTCGTCACAATATTGGCCATATCAGTGTAATGTAGTCACAGCAAGTCTTGTGGTTGTTGAAGTAGATTTCAATCCGAAATGTCGGGAGGAAAGGCGTAATTTGACAGGGTGAAATTTCCTCCTTTTTATCGAGTTTATGATCGGACGTTTAAAACAAAGGATACATGAGATCGTGAAATTGTAGTTGCCCTGAGAAAAGTAAGCTCACCATTTCTTAATTCCTGCAACCACCCGCACTTCGACCGCGTGGGACCTCATGTACGTGCGAACAAGGTTGAAGTTCAAGTGATGGTTGCCGCATAACACTAGTTCATGCTTGAAAGCTATGACTTTAAATAAGTATCAGATAGCTACTCAAGTCATTGATGTGATGATTTACTGATTTTCCATGAGGTAACATGAGTTCAATTTTCGATTTAGAATGCAATTTCCACAAGTTTTCTAATGACAGTATTCAGTAGAAGAGATTTCATAGTCGATCATGTGCCAATTTTAGGCCTATCTATTTTAACGGACTTAAGTTGAACTTCCCGAGCCATATTTTTACAGGCAATAGTTGCCGATAAGCAGACGACTTTGGCATCTGCGGCGCCATTAGGAAAACAGAAACCATGTTGGGTGTATTAGCCGTCAATACCAGCATTGAGAGGAATGGATTTCCGGCGTAGTCGTTCAAGGTGGTAAATCCAATGGTCAACATGTCTAATTACCTAAGGAAGATTTCATCACGTTTGTTCTCAGCCCAGATCATTACACCTGGTTTTTGTCATGATGCAAAAAGCGATTTCGACAAATAGTGATGCTCTTGTAACTACGATGTCAGTTTAATCTTCAACACATAAGCGAGCATGACAAGTCAGTTATTTGGCGTTTTACTAGTTGCAACTTAAAGTTTAAAGGGAAATATAGACAGAAGCTGATAATAGTGAAAAACATTTGTACTTAGCGTTAAACAGAGAAGCAGACGAGTTGGGTTGGGATACCGATTTTATGTCACGCCATATTTTGGAATCGAAAATCAAGTAAATTGACGCTTCGATTGTGAGCATCCTTTCGCAGCACTGCATTTGATGTACATAGAATTCTTCCAAAATGCTGTGTGTGGGCGTCTTTTTGCAATTCAATACATCTATTCATCTTATTCCAGTTTTAGTAGCGATAAGGGATGCGAGTTATTTATCTTATTGATCACTGAAGACCATGTCATTAAACTGCTTTCATCTTCGCTTAAGTTTGATGAAGACATAAAATTAGCTATCTGATTGTATATATGACGTTCAGAGCTGCTCCGTCCAATCTTCAGGCTCCCATGCATTTGTTTAAAGCTTGCGTTATGAGGACACCTGAAATACTAAGATCTTGGTATTCACACGGAGCAGTTACAAGGTCAGCTCTTGTGAATTTTAACCACACTTTAGGAGACGACTAGAAACTTAAGTAAAGCTTTTGATATTTATACAAATTTATATAAAAAATACAGGAAACCATGGAGAGGTTTATCTTTGAATATGCAATTTGTGAGGCTAGTCATGTACATAAATGATCAGAAAGCAGCGTACACTTTTCAAGATAACCAACATTCATCCAAAGTCACTCAACCCAGTTCTTGCAGCCAACATAGAAATCAAAATGTATGAAATTGGTAATTCTGACTAGCAGAGATAAAGAACTTCTATTTTGTTTGGGACACGTTTACTCCATTCACGTACAACTACCCCAATTGACTTTTAATTGGGTGTAGGGAAGTTATCTGATTCTCTTAAGATACTTGACGCGATAAAATCTTGAACTATAGACATTAAAAGGCTGATTTGCTTCACCGTGTTGTTGCAAACGAACACGGTTGCAATATTGAATCTTAACCTGTAACAACAGTAAGTGATCCCCTTCGTCCATCTGCGGAGGTAAACGAAGTGTTGTGTCAGTTACTTCTCTGAAAAGTCCAATACCATGAAACACTACTCTAAGTTTTCTCAAACCTCTCTTTTTGGTCCATTAAAGACTTAATTTGATTCATATGTTATCATCGTTGAATTTTTATTGGAAAATATCAACAATTCCTAATCAAAGGTATATAGTAGAGGAGGGAGAGAGTGGCGTTTGGTGTTGGTGTACTGTCTACTGGTTATAGACCTTACATTAGTTACCTAGCACTTTGTGTTGGTTAATGTTTAAGTTTCGATATCATTCTTATGACTTGTTATTCTTTAAGGGCACATGAAATCCGTAGTTCGATGATTCTTCCTGACGAAGCATAATTCACCGAATCCATGAAATTTCAGTATCAGAAGGCACCACTTAGCTGGACACTAAGTTGTTATTAAAGGAAATTCACCTGTCTCATTCACACACATGCAACAGAAGTTTGCCTATTTTAACTTGACCATGATGTGCAAAAGCGAATATTCTGGATATATGTATCAACAAACTGACACTTGCAATAACCCGTATTGGAGGAAGTAGACCTGACTAATTTTTTCGGTGAAAGAAACTGTCAGAAAATGGAGATATATTGGTATCATAGGCTTTAACAAACGTCCTCTCTAGAAATAGAGGAAATAGTAAAATATAGTAACATAATATTTCTGATTTAATGGGGAGAGATGATTAGATGACCTTTTTATTCGGCCATCGCCCTGTTTGTTGGAAATGATCTTCAACCAGCCAGTGGCTTATTTCAGTCTCAATGTACTACAAAACTAAGAATAAATCCGCCATCCATCAACACTTGTCATATGTTCTGCAGGGTTATTTATATGGGCAAAGTTCCATATTTAGAGCCGATGTGCTTTTCTTGCTTAGATAGTATTGTGAAGAAACTTTTTCGAAGTTATAATTTACGATATGTATCTATTTTGCCGACTTGCTAAATTTCCTTCCATCTGTCACTTTTACTCTAGACCCTTATTCATCCGTCCCTTCCGTAAGTCCTTCTGGCAGCCTTTGCAGCAACCATCTGAAAACGTGTTAGCCATTGATATCACTTTGATGATTTGACTGATTGATGTCTGAACTGAGCATCAAACTAAATTGACTTGATGAACCCCGAATACCCCTTCCTCGCCATTCTCCTCAGTCCGATATTTTTACATATCCTGGTGTTCATAGGTGTCCGAAGGGCAGAACAAGAGAGCACTCCACCCCAGTCTCTGACCTTTGGCATCTGAGCGAGCTTCAAAAAAGGGGAATGGGACCATGTCTTCTCTACTTGCTGCTGATTTCAGAAACCTTGTAGTTCAAAGGAAAAAGATTGTGTTGCTTCTTCTTTTAAGGAAACCACTACCAAATAACTGCAATACACATATGTCTAAAACTCCTCGATGATCCTTACTTTTTTTGTATATGTTTTACTGTGTTACAGCAACAAAGCTTTAAAGAAATCAAACAAAATCCAATCAGATCAAAATTTTAAGATTCATTAGTTATCAGAGACGATGTAACATCGCCTGGTGTGTGTTTTCATATTGGATTTAACGAATCAAGTCTTTGCTAAGTTAATGTGGCTTCACAATCATTGTACAAATATCAGACAAGTGTTCATATAAATCAGAACCAATTTTACGGGCATCTGTGTTTACCGCCTCTCTCCCGAACTGTATCATCCTCCAAAGTTGAAGCTGTTGTACTAATGCTGTTGTTTTTAAGTAAGAATCCTGTTTGTAAAAATTATCGCGCAAAAAAAGGAAAAAAGAGAAAATAATAAAATAAAAAGAAAGGTGTCAACTCTTACTGTTTCCTCGTGAAAGATAATCAGACAGATGTCTATATAATTTGTTTATAAGTTGGTATGCATTCTTATTCATTTCAGTGTCATCTCTCTATCCCTAGATCGCAATTCTGGTAGTCTTGATTCTTTATATTTGTGTCTGTTTATATAAGATTTAAGTAGCAAAACTTGCTCTATAGTCTCCACTGTTTCAGTCACTGGTGGCATCCCATTTCAACTGACCGATTTGCCACGAAACTAGCTAATCAGGTGGAAACATTTATAAGTCGTGATTTTTTCGGATAGCTTAGAGTCAATGGCTAAGAAAATGAGATATGGATACTCTGAGTATGTCTCAAACAATCTTGTCTTAGTTTAATGTGAGTTCATCTCCTTTGATATTGGATGTATTGCTGAACAGGCGATAAATATATTTTGAACAAGGTGGACTCACAAGTCGGGCATAGTCATAAGGACTTATGTGTTTCAAAGGGATTTGTTGCTATCACTTTGCATTTATTTAAAACAAGAGGGTTGATACCAGGTATCTTTGTGTTGAAATCAAGGGGACGTGCAAGGCTTACAGTATGATGCGTAAAAACGTTCAACCACAACCAAAGAGGCTTTTTGGAAAAGTAGTTTTAAGTGACCAGATCCAAGCTCAACAAAGGAAAACCTTACAAGAAGTATGACTAGTGTGTTTCCGGTCATGCCAGCCGCTCAATCGGATGCAATTGTTTGCTGTAAATACAAAGCTGTGATCGGTATTCACCGCACAGACGTGTGGCTGATAGCATGTCTGATGCCTTGGTAAGAATGCAAACAAAACATTGCTGATGGGCCAAAGTTAACGAGACGACATAATTTGACTGCAAGAGAGGCACCAACAATAGGTCGCGTTTGATTTTGAAAAGGAGACTCGTGCAGGTTGAATGGATAATCCTGTGTCTATTGTCTTTTATAGCTAAGATTGCGAAATTTTTGTAGAAATATCTAAACATTTGCGATTTGTTGTCTGAATTTATATCTCTTGTTTGAGAGGATCGAGGGGAAGCCAGAATCAATCTATGCGACATCACGAAATGCAATTGACTGTGGAGGGACACTGGTGGATAATAGTCGAGCTGGCTTTGGCACAAATGTTTACAATTTTTTGAATGAAATCAGAATTGCAATGAAAACGTTCATTATTTTTTAACAATAGGGAGTCTTTAGTGTAATGCGAGGTGAAAGTTTCTATTTTTAAGTCTAAAAGAGACTAGAGATTGATTACTCCCACTTGTTCCCGTAGCGCTGCTCTTCTAAGTTATGTTAATTAGTGCGTTTGGATTTCTTGCCACTGAATCCCATTATACTAGAAGTCAGGCGGCGTCACTTGAGTAAATTCAGCCTCTTATTCGTTTGTTAGAGTTAGTATTGTAAGGCCTACTCTCGTTTTCAATGTTGTAAACTGCTGCGTCATTTCCGGCAGCACTACCATAAAATGTAAAACTCATTGACTAAAATAAATCAAGATCTGCAAGGGTATCTTTAGGTGTATCATTATTTTGAAATGGCAGCGGTGTAGGCTAGGCCAGAATCATGAGAGGAATCTTTGTATCTAAATGTTTGATCTTGCCAATAATTACCACCCCCACTTTTTTAATAGTTGAGTGAGAAAAGGCAAGTAAACCTCCTCAAATGTGAAATCGATCCTTGTAACTAGGAATGTAAAATGATTACTCTGTACATTTTAGACAATACATTACTATTCCACTGGTGGTTTTAGGAGATAGCCAGGCCACTAATGCCAAGAATAAAGATATAGTTATCTGCCCATAACAGTCTTATAGCAGATCTGAAAAACTGGAAACTAGATACCCAGGACAAGATACAGCGCCTCCAGACCCGCAGCACGATCTTTTTTGAACACCATTGCAATGATTGACCTCGTAGAGTCCTGCAAAATTCCAGTGCCTTTTGCTCTCCAACACAGCAGATGTACTACTCCAAACTATTTAGCAGCATAGCGGAAAATATTAAACCATTATTATGGTATTCGAGAAAACTAGGATGGTACATTAACTGTGAGGAGGCAACTGTTGTGTGTAAATCATTAATGGCCTAAAATAGCTGAAATAAAACTTTTTAAAACAGATGTCTTTCAAATCGAATCCTTCACCATTGCTTCTCACTTTCTCTTTCTCTCTCTCTGTCTCTCTGACACACACACACACACACACACACACACACACACACACACACACACACACGCACACACAAGTTAGGGGAGGGAAGATGAGGATTTCAATAGTTAGAGAGGCTAGATACAGCGGAATACTGGAATGAACCACATGGGACAGTCAGATAGTGTTTCAAGTCCAAGGAAGATGTTGCTAAGGTTACGCGAGGATTAATTTTGCATACTGTGAAGACATTACCTTTTCATTGCATTAGTATCTGTATCAATATTGCTAGAAAATGATACTATCATTTTGTGTACTTTATAATGTCGATGGGGACATACTCTCTAGTACCCAGAAGGCACGGATGCGATTTCTTATTCATCAAGGAGCTTTTCTACATTTTCCTATGATGAATATAGCATCTGCAAATGTGGAGAGTGTTCAGTTGGAAATAGGACATTAAAAGGTACAGACTCGGGTCTTTTATTGCATTTTGTAACATATAACTGAAATATGCATGACAGAACTCAATCAGGTCTTTGCAGAAACGACAGAACGGTTGCACCGTAACCAATAAGAACGTCGTCCCTGGTGTACTTTAGCACCTTCTTGTATTGCATGTATGTATAGGCCAACGTATCCAATTTTGACTGTGGTGAGACTTTTTCTATAGTTTAAAAATATACTTTCCATTTCTCTTGTAGTGGAAACAAGTCTCCTTCATCAGCAAACGTCGAAATGCAATAAGTGTTATCCCGTTGATATTTTGGAACAGGCACCGATGCTACCTCCCTGTCATCCTCCGAACTTCTTCTCTATTTCGAAATTTAATGGCCACCCAGCCCCACCACCTCTCTTGTCAGCGTTGACATTAAGCTATCCTCCTCGAATTCCGTGCGCAGCTGATCCTTTCCCTATCATTGTACAGCACTTGCTCTGGCATACGACGGTTTGTCAGCAAGGTCTTGAAACCGAGGGATTTGTACGACGAGCCGTTGAATCGTTAGTGAAAAAATTGAAAAAAAGGTATAATGAACTAGATGCCTTAATTACGGCAATCGTCTCTAGAGGATCGATGCCATCAAAGTGTGTCACTGTTCAGAGGACTCTCGATGGTCGCCTTCAGGTCGGAGAGCGAAAAGATTTCCCACATGTTATCTATGTTCGCCTATGGCGCTGGCCAGATGTCCATAAAATGGAGTTACGACATACGGATGTTTGCCAGTATGGATTCGACCTTAAGGATGACAATATTTGTGTCAATCCGTATCATTATGATCGTGTAAAACCACCAGGTGAGTTGACAGGACCCAAATTTTAATAAGATCAGTTCCATCAGTATTGGTATTAAGGTAACTGGTGCAGATTGTTTTGTTTTGCCGATGTTTTTTTCGTCAGCAAAGCACGTGTTGTCGCAAGAAGCAATCCTAGAATGAGCGCATGCTGAATGATGCATATGGTTAGACATGTTGCCTTACAGTAGCCTAGCAGACGGATTTTGTAGTACGTTTTGTATGTTCTACAACAGTCCAGTCCCGTGTAGGCCTATGACGTTATTTGCAGTTCCAGGTTTTATGATACATCACCCATCAGGCAATATTTTAATATACTTCCAGTCCTTTTTTAACGTCTCCGGGCCTTTGCTTTGTGACGGTAATATATGCTTGGCCAAATGTTCTAGACAGAACATCACAATTTAACTTGTGCCAAACAAAGGCCGAGACAAGATCTTCCTCCGTAATACACTTGATGCCTTTGTCTTGTTTATTAGTAGTGTGTGTGCTGAAAGTAAATGTATGCATCCATCGCAGACCTCTGATTACTTCAATATACCTATGTGTTTATTTACGGTTTGAGAGATTTAGGCATGTGCAAACCATAAATATAATAGTTTGATATTGACAAGAAAACATTAATGCAGTTAGTTGTAAGCATATTAACTGTTTATTTACTACATGACACCCTGCGAGGATCCTTACTGCAATCCCCAGAACCAAATAGAAATGTGCAAGAAATCCTTGGCTGAAGGATAGGCCATTTTAATATTTGTATTGTGCGAAGACTTGTCTCATTATTGGGAATGAAGCTTGAGCAGCTATTTAACGACATCTCTCTTTTCAGAGTGGTTTAATATGACATCGGAACAAGTACTACAAAATGGAAGAGATCACAATCAAGGTAAGAAGCAGTCAGCTTTACTTATCTTAAAAGGATAGAGGTAATTGATGCTACACAGGTGACAAGTACAAGTCATTGACTCTCAAAAAAATTGAACTGGAATATAGAAATAGTGACAAAAAATTCATTACCCAGTCCTGCGAGCGATGACACACATGAAACCTTAGGGATACCCTTACTGCTCATATATTACAGTTTGTGTCGGTATGTTAGGTTATACTTAGTTGATATTTCGCTTTTCTCAATTTTTTGCACCAGAGGCTTATGTTACTATTATGTTAGGAATGATGTAGAAGATTATGAAACTTCAAAAGGGAGGAAAGCCGTGAGCTTTCTTTGGAAACTATTGTACACAACTCATAGTATGTATTTATTGATGTGGTCTTTATAGAAGTAGGCCGTAAGTAAGGGTAAGCCGAAACCAGCCCAACTTTACTTTCATCTTTAAATTTGAAAAGGCATCTTCACTTCCCTTGCAGAAGACTGCTTCAGCTCGCCCAATTCACATAGCACAGATGGAGAGTATGATGGGACATCGAGGTCCTGCAGTCGACGAAGTAACCAAGAACAGACTTCACGGTCGCCTTCTGACACTGAGAGTACAATGTCTGATGGAGGCTTCACTGTTTCATCGACGAGACCCTCGAGAATATCTGGGTAGGTTGTATATCTGGATTTCACGTGGGCTATTAATAAAAAGGCTTGGGTTGGAAACTATTATGATGTGCACTCTCAGTATGGGATTTTTACCTTTTAAATTCATTAGGTCATCATGGTCATCATGATTATCATTTTATTCATTGTTGTCTTTATTATCATCAGTATCACCATGTCCATGATCATCACACCGTTATCAATGTTGTCATCACGCGGCTATGGTGTAAGTCTCGAGATTAATTTGGTGTCCCAGTGCAATATAGTGCACATAGGCATGCATACTATTTCAACAACATGTGCAGTAGACAATGCTGGTTTAAAGCAAGAATTTTAAGTTGGAAAATTATGAGACAAGCCAATCCATCTGACTAGACTATTAACCGTCTATTTTTTCAGTCAGGGGGAAACTCAATGACGTTTGGTAAAGCTTAAGCCACTTTTGGACTTTAAAAGTGCATAAAATAGTCAGTTTTATTGAAAAACAATTCTTTTGCTGTTGCATACTGTTACGTGGTAACCTGTTGTCTGTTGAAATATACTTGTTTGAACGTAAGACAGATCTGCCGGTAGATGTACGTGGGTAGTTCATGGTATTTTCTCAACGTTTGATTTTACACTTTTAGGCGTAAGAGGCGTTCAGAGGGACAAGAGTGTGGAAACTGGGGTGACAAGGAAATCAAGGTAAGAGGTAACGGAACTCGTACGGGGATCAGGACTTAATAGGGTGGGTACGCTTAGCTAGCAGTATCTTTAGAATACCGGTTTCAAATGTAAATTGTCATATTGCATTCCAATGTGTGGTGGACTCTACCTTAGGTATCGGCCTATGAGCGCTTAGGTGTTAATCGGCTGAGTAACCTACTCAGTGGATTACAGTGAAAGTGGCTAAGTAGACCATATTCATCAAGCATATTCAGCGTAATACAAGTATGACAAGGCTGGGCTTTACAAACACAAGAAGAATCCGTCCGTCCGTCCGTCAGCACAGTTTCCCAGCAGATAGACCGGGTGAGTCAAGTTTTCAATGTTCCCCATCGCAGGGATGTTTTCCGCTTTTGACGATAAGATTCCAATAGCAAGAATGGAAGTTAAACGAGTCTGGACCTTTCATCCGCCATCTCTTCTTAAGCTATAACGCAAATGTGTACGCGGTCCAAACAAAACCGTTCTCAAACTCCATGTGCTTTAAAGAGATTTTGAGTAAAACAATTTTGACAACCGATTTTTTTGCCATCGCGGCGTATCTGAAGTGTTCCGTTGGGATAGTTTAAGGCCCAAAAAGTACAAAGGCTGAAGATCGTAATTTAACTGTTAGTTGTTTATGGGATTTGATTCTAGACTCTTAAATTTTATCTCAAGTTTTGTTACCCAGACGTTTTGAATTGAAATGGCAATAGCCGATCCAAATAATCAGCCAAATGCGTGAGATGCAATTACATGTCATATATGATGAAACAATACAATAAAATCAATGTACTGCTGGGGATATTATGTTGTTGAAATTTTTTTCTTTTAACGAAATCTCATCTGGCCCAGTAAGATGGCGACATTCTTAGGAACTGTTTGTAAGGTACTCTAATAACACTGTATGGACTTTGTTATGGAAAGAGCAGCTTAAATATAGGAGAGAGTTTGATATCACGTCTTCACAAGTATCAACTGACAAACATCGTGACATTTAGTACTCCAACGTTTACGCCAGATATATTGAATGTCGTTGCAGTCACATCTTTAATATCTCAGAACAAAATTAATTAAGGCTATAGGTAATAGACCAGGACTATGCTGTCTTTGTATCGGCAGTATGGAAAATTACATGTATTCCAAGAGATACCCGCACTTGAATACAGTTCTGTTTCTACACTATAGAATGATGATTGGTAATAGTTAAAGCGATTTTATCCTTCAAACAAACCATAATATTCAATCTTGCTGGACGATAAGAGTGGGAGGCCTGGTGCCAAGTAAAGCGAAGGACATCATGCTATTAAATTCGATGAAATTTGATACAAGGCGTGGTGCATGTCGTTTATTTAAATTAAATATGGATGTAAATTGATTAATGCCTTTCTTTTACGCACACATTTAGATAGAATTGGTAGTCAAATAATAGCCAATGACAGCAGCAGCATTTTAGTGTCACGTATTGTTTATGCATCAGTTGTCACCTCTGCTCTTCTTTATAGCGGGAACGCAATGATTCCGAAGACTCGCACCAATCTCCCAAGTCACAGAGCTGGCCATTGCAAAATGGATCAATCTCCCTTTCGACTAGGTAAATATAAATTGTTTCCAAAAGATGTAATGTTTATATTCCCTTTTATCGGATTGCAATAGTTACACTAAAGGAGTAAGTGGATGTAATTGAATTTGACAAGCGCAAAAAAGAACCAGCGTTTAATAAATAGGGGCATACGTTTGAACATATGTACTTTAATAGAGGTACATCAATAATTGAGTTTGTATTTGTAGGATTTTCGAAGATATTACGGAAATCAGTAGCTGGTATCACTTTGTAAGTGGAGCAATTCCATTGTTAGACCCCAGACTAATGCCCTTTTTACATATCTACATTCCATTCACTTTACTAGTGATTTCATTTTACTAATTTTGCGTCCTTCTGTTTGTATTAAGATTTATCGCTGCTTCCATTCTTAGATAGATAGATGAGATCCTGATAGTTACCTACTTTAGCCACTTTTGTGACTCGGGGAGGACATGTTTGATAGTTACAGTAATACCTAACGGCTCATGTACTGTTTAACACGCGAAGTCAGCATATCATATTCCTTTTTATCTTCTACTCCAATCTTTTACAGAATCAAAGGAGAAGACCTGGAGGAGAGTGATAAAGTTACTGTTACGTCGCATCAACTTTGCGCTTTATGTAATTGCCCTCAAGAGGGCAAATTTTCATTAGGAAAACTCGTGAAGTATGGCCCTCTGTTACAAGGGGACCAAAACACAATAAGGGCGAGTATAGGAAGCAAAGATGTACAGCCTTCAGTACAAAAGGACAATATTTTCCGCCCCTATTTGACAGTTGAAGATCGAACGTTATCAGGCAGTGAAAATGACTCGATACGAGCAAGTTCGATAACTTGTGATTCACCTCCTGTCACAATAGGTTTCAGAGAGGAACTTTCTATAAATCAAATAACGGACTCTGCAGGATTCTTTTTGGTACATGAACTTTGTTTGCATTGGGCAACAAAACACGAAGAATATAAAGCTTTGGATGTGGATAGCTATCGAAGACTACTAGAGGAGAGTCTTGCTAAGGTTTGTATTAGTATTTCTTTCTTGTATATGACACTTTTTAGGTTCGACGTAATGCCAATTAAGAAGTATTTAAAATAATCCTCTATATTCAGTTTTTATGTAGGGGTTCAAATAACAAAACTTCCGAAGAAGAGATTTCTTGATGGGTAGCAGGGGAGCTTTTGAAAACAGACGAGGTAGCCGCGCGAAAGCCTTTTACTAAAAATATTCATACCTGAAATGGGACTGTAGAAATAACGTAGGAACCCGGAGGGGCCGATGTGAAAACCACCAGGAGTTTCAAGGAAAGGGCCTAAAGTTATGAACGTGTAAGAGCAAGTTGGCCACTGTATACAGAAGAAGGGTTGGCCAAAGTAACTCTAGTGAATGTAATTTATTACGTAAAAGGCCAATACTGCTTTCTGTTTGACCACATAGCTACGTTGCTAAGTATTTAAAAGGTAGACTTGATAAAGATGCCGCTGGAAACAACATGTAAACATGCTTACTTGTTTGTGTGTTCATAGGTATATGTGTACCTTTCTTTCTTTCTATCTGTCTGTCTATCTTTCTTTCTGTCTGTTTAAGTATTTATCTATCTATGTATCTTTCTATCAATCTATCAGTATCTTCTTCTCTTATATTTGTAAAGGGAAACATATTAGTATTGGTATGCAATGGTTCCTGTCATGTTTCCTTGTTAAATCTCTACTACCATCAGTGCAGAAACTGCCTCAAGATTTAATAACGCCTTCCAGGCATGCATTTTTCATGTTAAGAATTTAACGTAGTCCTACTTAGTACGTAATGGAAGTGAATTCTGCTTGTATCAGGATCAAAGTTCATTCAGTTGAGGACGACCCTTCATGTCCCAATGATGACGCTCCAGAACTAGATCACGCGTCGTGTTGGTTCGTTTGGTTTTGCTATCCGAACCAGCGTAGGACTGCTTTTAAAACTGAATCAGTTCGGATCCAATCTCGTATAGACACTTGGATCAGCACCAAAGCAGGAGCGCATCGAAAATGAGGTCAAAGAACTTGCCACCTCGAGAAAACGTTGACAAGGACCGATCCCGTGTATGATTCGTCCAGGGACTGAAACTTCGTGAAAAATTATAGATCCAATCTCGAAAGTATTTAGCAACCATCACCGATCTGCCATTATGAAATAGAGTAATATGTCTGGCAGATGCGATCTATTTAATATTTTTTCGTCTCCTCATCTTAAGTGAAGTGTATTTGTATTAACATTAAATAAATTTTTTGATTGTTGGTTGAGGTTTTAAAATGGTCTCCAACTGCATGATCTGCATTTAGATGCATTTGGATCCGATCCCGTCTAAACATGGTCGTAGTGTACGTCTATCGTAGAAATGTGGAAACATGTTACGATAGGTTTAAATGTATAATAGGCGAACATGCAGTAATCAATAGAAGAACGTAGTGTTATATTTAATTTAAGATTTTTTGAGACGTAACAGGTGTGAGTGCCACTTTGTATACTGATTTAGCTCAGTTAGATTTTTTATACGAACATGTTCTTATTTCGCTTCAGGTGTGTACTCACTGTGGAAACTATGGAGCAAGCGTAGACTGCGTGGGTTCTCACTGTAACACGTCCTGTCATTTTCCTTGTGCTGTCATGACTGAGGGGTTCCAGGTAGCTCTTATGTTTAATTACTTACTCGTTCAATAAGTGTCTTTCATCCGTCTAGGATAATGCTCTTTGTAACTTGGTTCCAGTGCAACACCCTTGATAAGACCTGTGGTGTAACTTCGGGGGTTATGCTTCCTAAGAAATTGAGCATTGGTCTACATGCAGTAGGTGCACTTAATTATCTTTAGTTGCCCCTTCATTTGTTGCTTCTTATGATGAAGATAAATTCACATGAGCTAATAAATAGAATTTTCTTTTGTTTTCCTCTTTGGCTATTCCCCACTTGGAGCTTCCAACACGCTTTGCTTTATAGAGCGATATCAAAATATGGAGGGGTTATTTCAAGCAGTGGGGAATCCCATTTTATGTATTCTGTGAACTAGATTGTTTCCATAGGGGATGGTTTTGGAGGTACTTTACTAAAGATATTCATTGCTTTGCTAACAAAGGGAAAGGAAAAACCTAGATAGCCAAGGTAAGGATTATAAAGATGCCTGTTCAGTTGCACATGAGTTTGTGGAAAGGATATAACTGGGTTGGAGTGAATAGAGAGCTTTATATTTATCTAGTTACTCAGGATCGTTAGGAATAGATTGCATTACAAATATTGATGTTTAATTTATAGGACATGGAATCAACCTCATATTACTGTAAAGGTCATATAGAAGAAGCAAAGGCAACAGGTAAAAAGAATTTACACATTTTCCACGTGTTTTCCCAGTGTATTATGAATGCAGAAGCGTTGTTATTACGTAGCGTCTTTTTTATTAATTTTATATTATTCATAGACTTGAAGAAGACATTTGCCTCAATTTAACTGGGCAAGATAACGAAATATAACAACATACCCCTTTTTCAGGTATTAAAATGTGCTACAGAACAAGACTGCCGATGTTCTCTGAAGTGTTATGACACTTATTATATTGATATTATCTCATTATCATAACTGCCTTATATACTTGCAAAATGTACGATAGAGCGTCATAATTCTTTCTTCTGCAGGAGAGTTTGATATCTGAAAGATGCTTATATTGGGACTGTTGCATTTATATTCTTTTAAATTTCATGAAATAAGTGGATCTTGTTCGTTCCTTTTGTGGCACTAATAACTAAGTGTACTTTTTAAGTGGCTCTGAGACTGACAATGGTTGGGTATCTGGGAGTGCTACTGACCCTCCACTTTTTTTGAATTGTGGCAGTTGATACGCATCTGTAGCTGACCAGGAGAAACCGTTTGCCAATTAAAGCAAGTTAGAAGAGATTTACTTGCGAGTTTGTGAGGTATGGCAAGGCTACAAGCATTAAGATTCAAACTACGGTTTCGCCCCACATCCACTTTGTTTGGTTGTTGGAACCTCTTGCTTAATTATGAGGCTACAAATTTTTTGCAGCTCCGCAAAAATGTTTGTTGAGAACGGCAATAATAGTTGGTTTCCTTAATGTCAAATGTATTTTGTCGCAGCAATACTGTTGTTTCTGAAAAGAAATTTGTTGTGTACATGTCATTGTCATCTAGGGATAGTAATGTTATCTACCGCCAAAGCCACTGTTATCATGACACTTTCCTATTTCAGGACATTGCCTCGTTTGCAAACAAGCAGGAGACGTACAGACATTGCTACTGTGTACGAGTTGTGGTAAGCACACACACACAAATTGCCTGACCTTTTTCAAACAAGTTTCACCATCGATGAGGGGATCCTGGCAGTGCGAGAACTGCAGAACCTGTCAAATCTGCAGGTAAGTGTAAAATTGTTAACAGGTCATAACTGTTTTATCCGAGATACTAACATGTGGACGGATAAGTGTCTTTTTATCGTTAGGGTCCAAAGCAAGTACCTCCCATAAGGTTTGTTGTTACGTCTGACATGCCTTGGCAAGGCTATGGCATTGGTGGGGTCTTTACAGACAGCAAATATAGATAAAGGGGAAATTTTGGTGGGAGATATGTAAGTTCACTGGTTTTACTTAGCCAGTCTTTTGAAACAGGACCTGGAGCCTTAAGATCATAATCGGTGTTGTAAAACTATATTTGAACTTTTCTAGTCAACCAGGGAGACGGAAATGTTAAAAGTTGATACAGGGAGAGAACATTGTGTTGGAAGTGGCAACAAAAGATGTTGTTGTTGTGATTAAAATCGATGGATATGTACTTTTGTGATGGGGTATGCTATTCCTACCAACGAATTATTCCCATGTAGTAATGCAGTGATAAAGCTTACGAGCCTTCATGTGTTGCGAATGGCTAAGAGAAAATGGAGTTTTGGGAACAATGTATACACTTTTTTAATCATCGGTGACCCAAAGGAGGCATTTCACGTATGTAGGCTTGAAGAGATTGTTTCGAGATCGGACGTGTACTTGCTTTAGATAGGACAGAACGAGTAACTGACCGGAGACATGGTACTTGGGAGTTGCCTTTGTTGGAAGCTATCACAACAAGATAGATAAATCTATAGCCGTAAGTGAACGATCGTCAGAGCATTCCTAGCTGATCCACCATAGCAGTTAAAGATAGGTAAATTAGAGATAGTTGCACTTTTAGGCACTGGGCAATATTATCCAGTTTCAACCTTATTTATCTTTAAAGTGCTGTATAAGTGAAATACGGCAAAAAACCCCTCAAATAAAGTACTTGTGAGAATTAACCAAAAGCAGACAGGTTTATTTGATCATCTATATCTTGCACCGAATTCAAGGCATGAAATATGTGTTAGAGCACTTTATGGCGATAGATTTAGGTGGGTAAGGCCGCTAGAAAACCTTTCTGTTAATAGCATTTGATACTCCGTGCCCCCGTTTAGTGACTAGGTGTCATACTTGTGTGTTTTGTGGTGCTAAATTACAAAGTTAGTCCAAAGCTCGCCATGACTTACGCGTTTGATTCAGCAGAGCTATCCCATTTTTACGTATAGCAGTCAACGATAGTCTAGACATGCAAGTATCATCGAATATGACAGCCGGATGCCCTTTGAAAGTAGGATGAACAATGAATCAAATTGTAAGATCATCCTGACGAAATTTCAGCTTCATACAAACGAAGGCTGTAGAGGCTACCACCAGCATATACAGTGTTAAGCCCTGGAAGTGGACGGAAAAATTCCTAGTACATGTAATCAAAATTATCCTGGGTTACAAAGGAAAATATCATGAAGCAGTTTAAGCTTAAGATTGAAGTGTGCATTCGAGCACTGCGCGACAGTTGGTCTCATCTGATAGATTTAAAACAGATCATAAGTTAATGTATGTATTTGGGAATGATTGAGAGTAATGATTGTGTTTTTGATCTGTCATTAATTGTGATTACCAGATAGGGGGCTACAACCTCTACTGGTAATCTGTGGTCCATTGGTGTGTACCTTATTAGTAACGTGTTGGGGTTAGACAGAGAATTGTATCATTCCTTTAAGAGGGACAAGAGATTTCCAAATCCTTGAAAGTTACATTAGTAATACTAATTAAAGAGTGGAAAAAGTGCTGAAGAGATAAGGGACCTTCATGTTCTGTACTTTTCGAGGAAGAATAACAGAAGTAGAATTAAAGACATTTTTTTCATTGTACTTATTTGTGGAAATACGAAAATCTATTTCAGACGAGAGCAGCTTTTTTAGGAAAGGAGGTTTTGCTTGTGTCTTGTAGATGCTTACATACTCTTGATGCTTTAGTTTTCGTTTTGGTGTTGCAACTGATAACATTAGCAGGATCAAAACCAGTTGTAAGAGATTCCCTTTTTACATTTTTTAATATAGCAAATAACATAGCATACAAAATAAGTTTGTTTTACATTAATTATGCTATGTTATTTGACCCAAGTATGAGTCTTTTGTTTATGAGTTAGTTGATGAATCAGAGAGAAACGAAACCTTGAAAAGAGAAATCTTATTGGGTAACTTTTACTTTGGGTGTAGCTTATAGTACAGCAAAACAATGTATCATAAGGTGGCAAATTGACGGATAGCAATTAGTTTGAGGTACGTGATAGACTGGGACCATTAATGAAATACGCATTACATCTGTCTTATTTCGTTTAGCAATTGTCGAGACAAGGACAAAATGCTACTATGTGCCTCATGCGGACGAGCATACCACGGATTTTGTCTGCCTTCCTCTCTATACGGAACGATCACCGATAAGGGATCCTGGTCATGCAAGGTATTAACTTAAAATTGTTGAAGTTATCATTGACGTAGAATTTAGTTTTAACAAGCTAAATGTTATTTTACATTTTGTCAGTTTTACTTAGAAACTGAGCTGGCCACAGTCATGATACATGTCATCTCATATATACGATGGTTTAAAGCAAAGTTCTTTTTAAAATTGCTTTAATTTGTTTTATTTGATTGATCATTTGTTGTCATGTATTCATGAAAGGTCTGTCAGTAATCAGTTTTGATGCATGCATCGTAGTAACCATCAGAAATTTCAAAAATCGTGATTTATCACGTAATAAGTATTGCATTAGTATGGGGGCCTGAATTCAGTTTTCTAGGAGCACTTTTACAATTGTACTATACCCATGGCGGTGTGAGGAAGTTCGTGGGTCATATTGTTAATGAAGAGTTTTTTAAGGGGGTGGTTGAGGACAAAAAACTATTAACTTAAGTTAGAAGTTCAATTATCACGTGCATTGGTATAAATATGATCAACATATTTGTAAGTTTGAGCTGACGGTATCCTATTACGTCACTTTTGTGTTTAAAAAATAAGTAAATAAATAAAGCCATGAAAATCAGTTTGTATATTGCATCATTTCTTACAGCAGTAATCTTCAGAATGTGTATAGAATCTCCGAATTTTGAAGAAAATCTAGAGGTTTCATAGCACCAAGTTGACTTGCTTCCTCTCGTCTACCATATCATGCGTACACGTTTCTCTGTAAATTCGGAAATATTGTTACGGTATGTTATCTCAGTTTTGTAGTGATGGAAAACTGGAGAGCCCTTCCGCATCATCGTTGCCTCCTTTGCATATCGATCCGATAACCACCATGTCTTCGACTTACAATTCACAACTGAGTCCTGCTAAAGCACTCCTACAACTGCAGCATGGACCACCAAAAGTAAAGGCTGAGGATGAAGCGAAGGAAAAGAAATTCTGCTCGGTCTGTTCTTTGACTGGACAAGAAGATGATTCATCGAAGCCATTACTACCATGTCGAGTATGTGGATTGTAAGTATCCAACATGTTGTCCTTTTTATATTTCAATGTTTCAGTATATTCCATTGTCCAGTTTATTTTTATGCACAGATTTTCCCCATTAGACAAGTATTCTCGGTATGTGAGCAAAGAACAGGGAGCAGACAACAATGTCCATATTGAGACACGTTCCGGAGAATTAAATAGGCTTTTAAACTAATTCCTGAATAACGGTAAAGTTTATCTTCTCTTTGACCCTCTCCCTTCTTTTCTTGTTGGAGCAAGTCAGATCTTGGACATCTGGCATTTCCCTTCCTATTTTTGGCTGCATGCCACGAAGACCCCATGACTTTGTAAAATCAATTTCAAACGCACTAATTTCCAAACGTTACCTTGTTTTCGATAGGCGATAACGGAACTACGTTATGCCAACTGATTATAAATCCCAACGTATAGTGCTAGCTAATCAGATGGTGATCTCGACTACGTCCGCCCTATTCAATTCTCGTTTTCATTCAATGTCTTCACAGTTACCGGCAGACAGATGGCGAAGTTTCCCTCTTCATGTTCTCGTCGGTAATTCCGGTAAAATAGCTGATGTTTACATTTTAGACAATTTTTAGGAAAGCGTAGAATACTATCTCCACCTCCGTGGTTGCTAATAACACGATGATCAGAAGCTCTAAAGCGTAGTTATTGGCTTCTCTCTGGGGAGAAACTCTGACATCTGAGTCATTTGTCTTTGCATGAAAGTGTGGTTAATTGGTGTTTTAAGTGGCCGCTAGTGGAAAGTTGTGAATAATTTATCAAGTCACGTAAGGGATGCAAGTCTATTGACATCCATTTGTATAGAAACTTGTCAAAAAACGTTTGCCGAATACTAGTAGAAAGAAGGCAATTTCCAGAAGTAGATTTACCAATTATACCCCTTCATGAAATTTTCATGTCTGATTGGACGGAGTCACCGTGGACCTTCCAAAGGTCGATGAAACTAGTTCTCAAGACTGGCAGTTGAAAAAAGTTGCTAAGATATTGAGAACATTCTTAGGGGGCGGTTCCCCTTCCCCATGAGCGTTTGATATTTGATTAGCTGAGAAACCGACTAAATGACAGCATACGTGTATTCGTAGTTGGGGTAGCTTAGTCGACCGCAGCCTTGTCTTCTCGTATCTATTCCAGATGAAGTTTTAAGGATATCTCAGATTCGACCTGCTTCAGAGTTGTACTGGGATCCTCGATTTTGGAAGCACAGAGTAATAATCAGTAGGCAGGATCGCGTCTGTGGCTCCTCAGACCCGCCGTATTTCGCGTAATGGGAGCCATGATCGGAGGAGACTTCAGAAAAGTTTAGGTTTTTAGCCGACAGTCTAATTGCGATTAGGATCCTTTCTTTCTCAAATTGCATTACGTGCATACGTCAATTTCCTTCGATCTTGCTGTATATTGTACTCGAAGCAGGATCATGACTCCTTTAATAGCAGGTCGTTCTTGGAGCTATATATGGGGTACTGTACGTAGGCCGTGCCACGTAACTACCGGTCTCAACGCAATTCTTTATTGGCAGAACGAAAGAAGAAAAGGCTATATGGCATATAGTTGTAAAATACGTTTTTAGCATTTTTCTAGGGCAGAATTGTCTTGTCTCGTTACTGCATTGATTGAATAAGTTGTAGCTATTTTAAACACAGCAATAAGTTGGAAACACAAAGACAACATACTGCTCGATATATGTAAGCGCTGACGTTTCGTTGTGTGTCACTCAACATTCTCAGAGCGAATAAGCTGTAAATAAACATATTTGCTCTTTTTCACTTAAAAAAGGAACTTACAGAGGCCTGGAAATAGATGTGGGAGCTTAAAACAAGCACAGGGGTAGGAACAGATTGCGGCTTTAAGTGTGCACTACACCAAATTATGTCTGTGTTTGAAATTATTACCTGGGCCATTGTATCAATATTAAGTTGTAACTAAAATGACTTTGCATGTTTGCCAATGTGGTATGGTACTTTCATATCCCTAGTATGCACAATTGGAAGTGCAGCCCTCAAAATTCTTCTACTATGTTGACGATATCTGTTCACAGCCTTAAAAGCTGTATATTTGTCGCATGGAGACACATATTCATTGCCAGGGTTATGCTCTTTTGGACGGCTGCAGTTGGCTGAAGAGTGCTACATCATTCTTATACAGTGGTGTAATTGTCGACAGGATTTGGTCGATGACATACGAAGTTATGACTGAAGGTACAGTATCAAGGCCTAGCCCCCCTTGGCATGCTGTCGAGCGGTGAAGGTATCTTGAAGGTGTCATGGTTGCTGTGTTTTAAAGGATGCTGACAAAGACGCTTTTTTATTTTTCTTGTTTAGATTCGTACATTCAGAGTGTGATAATGTTCCGTGGGATCTTGTTAGTGTCCTAAAAGAAAAGGGTGTATATACGTGCCCATCTTGCAGGAGGCAAACAAGCATCAAGCGAGGATCAACTATCAAGGTGAGATGCCACACACTACTTCATCTTATCATCTTTATCAAATATTCTAGCTGCCGTATGATAGCCGATTTTATTAGCCGAATTTATGACTCAATAAACGTCGTAGAGTAACCAGTCGATATCTTACGATTTTGGTTGAGCCGAATGCTTTTGAGAGATCAACAGAACGACAGCAATTTCGTATAGTATATTAGCATTTCACACTTACGTTCTTTCTTGACCGGATAAGCATTTATGTATGGTGAACTTTGTAGCCAGTTATTCTCAGCACATAAAAGATGAAAAATGATGCGTTTCTTTTTAAAAAAGACTTGGTTAACGTCACATATTAGTATTTTAGAGATGTGCACTACCATGTAAAACCGCAGATATTACAGTATATAGCATATTTAGGGCCATGCACCTAATCACGAAGCCAAAATAAAAACTACAATTGCACGAAGTAGCGAAACCATTTTTATACTGAGAAGCTTTCTCGTCTGACACTCCTCAGAGTACAAAATCGTCAGAAAGGAACACGAAAAGGAAGGAATGAAACTAATAACCAATCAGTGTCTGTCTTTTGTGCACCTGTTCCTTACGTTGCATGTTGGCTCGTTTATACGAGAGATAACGTTTTACATTGTCAATTCCTTATGCGTTTAATGCCCTATATGTACTATGATGTTTCTACGTGCAACCCTTAGGCTTTACAATGATTGCCGTGTGCTACAATGACATGACAGTGTACCCACTTCTCTCTTTCTTTTTAAACCTACCGATTTCTTTGACTTGGTTTAACTATTCATACTTATTTTAACATAAAACAGTGAAATTCAACAAAAAAAACACTCCAAAAAATGTGACAGAAGGATCTTGCTCAGGCGTAATCTAACGTTCTTTTTCTTTGTCTCCATCCTTTTAAATTCTTTCTTATGTGCTTTGCTGTCTCCACATTTTTAGTGCCGGTTTACGACTTTAAAAATATACCATATCAATAGAAGACAGAGGTCTTCAACTTCATTTGTCGATCAGTAATACTTTTGTATGTGATGTACTAAAGATACTCTACTTTGTATTGCAGGTTGGTCAAATTAACCTTAGTTACGGCAACAAAATGCTCTTAAAGTCCGAAGGAAGTTTGGAAACTTCGAAGTCTGAAGAGAGTTCTGTAGTTAAAAACTCGGCTTCTCCTACTGTTCAGAACGAAATAAGACTCGAAAAAATAGTTCCCGAGAGACAGATTAATGAGGACACGCCACTGACATCGGTTCTTCTAGTCACGGAGCCATTTGTTTGGTCTAGGCTGAAAGTAGTCTACTCTTTTGAGTATGATAGTGGAAGGAAATGAGCAAAAGTTGCTCAAGATGTTGGTGTTATGTGAATGCATGTACAAATAGTCATGTGATTCTGCTATGCATGCACTGTGGAACCAATGCCATCAGATTGGTCCAGTGAAGTGAAGGAAGAAATGAGTAGCAAGAAAATGTATAAGGCAATGATTTCCTCAACATGTATCTGGTATTACAGTTAACTGGGTTTATTTTCATGAGTTTATGGCGTGGAAAGAATGCAAGTAGCGAGAGAACGACTATCAAATAGAGATTTGTCAATCCCATATTACTACTGTTAAGAGGCATCGTGTTCATTCAAAGCTTCGGATCCTTCGACTCAAGCATACGTTTGTGGCTGTCCTAGACTAATAGCATACGTATTGATATTGATCCAGCTTTAATAACAAGGTTTTACTGAGGTTCGGGTGAGAATGTTTGTGCCAGTTAGCTGGTTTTTTTAACGAGTGATGACACTGGGAAGCTTCTTCAATTCAGTGAGTGGATAAACCATTGAAGACAATTACAGTTGTTCTTAGCCATATCATTCGCTAGGCGTCATTGCGTGTGTCCGTTTTAATGAGGAGGTAGATACGTTACCAAATCCGACGCGTATAAGAAAAGAGAGAAAATGAAGTAGGTAATGCCTCCTTCGTTAGTCTGGTAACAAAGACATACGATCTAAGGTTGGACACCTACTATCATGTTAATGTTCTGTTGCTGGTGTCATTTTATTTCCTTGAAGGTTACTTGAAATTAAGTAGCAAATTCACCAACAGTGAAAAGAATGAAGTATGGTTATTTAGTGGCGTTCAGTCCCGGTAAATTCAGCTCCCGATTTTTAAGACAGCTTGGATGAGCTCATACTCATTCTTTCTTCTCTGCGTTTCATAATTTGAAACTTAGTAAATGTAAAGCATAGGATGTGCACAAGGTAGCAGTGCTTGCACCCTTGGTCAGTTGTGCTTCTCTGATTTATCTTCAGGGAGTTTTAGCGTTGACCGTTGGCAGATTTCCCAAAGGTCACAACGCCCGATTTAAAGTTAACCAGCAAGGTGTTGTACATTAATAGCTGGAGAATTCAGTATTTGATATTCTGATATATTGACACAAAGGCTACAATCATCTGCCAATGAAGCCTAGTTCATTATGCAGTTATTGGAAAGTAACTTATTGTCGATTTATTCTGCTCGCTTTGAAGGTTGGGTTCTAAAGCCTAGTTTAAGTGAGGCAGTTTGACCATACCAAACCATATTCCGTTGTGGTTCCACATGCAACAAATTGCTGTCAGAGTTTAATCGTTCCTTCAGCGAATACTCATACGAGAAATACTAGAAGCAATTTAGGGTCCAAGTTCCCAGCGTCAGATTCAATGAAAAGAAAGAAAGTTGGCATAAGTTAGATGTAGCAGCGAAAGATAGAAAAATCAAGACTAATTAGCTTTTGTTCGATGATACGATATAAGTGCCACCGTTCAAGGCATATGCTGTCGCCATGACATAGGTCGCCGAGGAAAGTAGTTTGTTACCCGTGGTTTGCAGGTTCGACATACTATTTGTGAAGATGTATTTTTGCAGTTACATTTCGTTGTTTCCGGAAATGGACTAAATGGTTTTCTACTATATTTATTTAAGATGACAATGATTTCCTAGAACGTCACTACATACAATCATCAAAAGAATGCATAATTGTTCACGAAGATTAGTACTTACATATAGACAGATATATGTATTTGTACATATCCATTTATATTCCTTATATAGTCTTATCATTATTACTCTTTCTTTGTTCATACTCCTCTACATTCATCCATACATCCACATCCATAACCAGCACTCGAATTTGACTATACAAATGAATCATGATAGAATTCCCAAATATATTTATATTGTCAACCCAGTCTTGAATGGGGTTGAATGTGTGTAATATTTGTTAATTTACTGATTTGGAATGTGTATACAAGTGGAATATACTCGTAATTTGTTACACGTCGCAGTACGGCCGTCAGTCTGTCTGTTACCTTCTTATTTCGTCGGTTGCCAGGAGCGCGAATGTTTATTATGCACTATTTCACTGAAGATATGTTTGGTAGGATATCTGCCTTCGCGCTAGCATAAGTAGTTTAAACTGCACGAAGCAGCGGAAACATTTAAGTAATAAAATGTTTTTGCTATGTCATCCGTTATTAATACCCAAACGTTTCACTGAAACACCGATTGGGTTAAAAAGCCAGGAACACAATGTTCAGCTGCCGAAACCCCAGGGGTGGCACGAGGTGTTAAAAATAGGATAAAATAAAACTTCATAATATAAACGGTCGCACCACAGGAAGATAACAGGGCATTACCCTAGCTGTTAACAACCACGGAATTGGCTCGGTATAACCAAAGGGGATTTTCCAATGGCAAAGTTCAACAAGGAGTGTCGGGGAACTTAAAACATGCGAGGCTATAACCTCCAAAATCGATTGAATTGGCAAAATCAAAACACCTCTCTCTTTAGTTACACAAGTGTACTGTACCCAAAGGGTTCATAGTCCAAACTTTTGCGTAAACTTAGTGACTTTCAGATGGAAGTAGTAGCGCAAATACAAACAGACATAACCAGTGGGATGAGGGGGAGGCAACGAGACCAGGCCCCTCCAATATTTTTGATTCATTTGTTTTTATAGATTTTGCTGTTTAGTTTCAGTGAAAGTATGTTTACTGAAGCACTTTGGTGGTTACGCCACTGAATATACATATACCGAATATAAGTCACAGCACAATCGCAAAAAGGATGACATTATCGCACCATGGACCAAGTGTCACAACACTTTAAACACTCGCTATGTTTCGTATTTCATGTACAGTCTTTGCAAACTAGATGCCTCATCTACGTACAGATTTTCTTCCTATGACAGAAATGGAAAGCTATTTTACAAATGCTATGCGCGCGGGACACACGGCAGTCGCTACTCTGTGTCGCGCCAGACATTCATTACAATGTTGTTAGTGGTTAATGATATAGGCGCACCCCTGCTTAAGGAGATGTAGCAGTACGATGGGCAGTATGTTCAGGTTGTACCTAGTACAATGGGTAATGGCTGCGATAGTGTCGGTAAACTAGCTTGCTTAAACTTACAGGACAGACTTGACTACCGTCTCAGTTCTACAGGAACCCTTCTATGTATTACTTTGACCTTAATGTTGCATTAATCAGGGCCAGTTTTTATTGTCTGAAAGTTAGAAGTGATAAACAAAAGAGTTGAGAGAAACAATATCCACTGATTGCATGTATACTTTGACGAAAAGGAATTATTACAACGGAAGAATTGTTAACCACATTTTCAAGTGTAAAGCGAGGGGAATGGAAGCTCTGGCGTCTCTTGTAACCTGAAATAAAAAGAGAAAAATATGTAGAGGCAGTACATCGGTGTATTACAAAAATGAATTGCAAAGTTCAAACCCTCTCCCCTCGTATTTGAAGGAGAAAAAGGATTCAAAGGAACAAATGTTGAGGCTACGCCCCTGCCACCTTCTTTATCAAAGTATTGTCACTAAAAGAAACATGTTCTTACGACAAATAAATCGTTACAAGATTAAGATGTCTAGCGTCGAGGCTTGTGAGTGGCAGCCGGTTGATGAGTTGCAGTGAAAATTAGGTATAAGTATTCCATTTTCTATTTACGATCTTCAGAGATGTTTCATAAAATTAGAGTCCATCCACCATAGAAGAGTGTCAAAGGGGTCTCAAGTGGATCTCACAGCAACGTATTATTTGCTCGCGAAGATTAGTACTTACATATAGACAGATATATGTATTTGTACATATCCATTTATATCCCTTACATAGTCTTATCATTATTGCTCGTTCTTTATTCACACTCATCTACATTCTTTCATACATCCACATCTAATCAGCACTCGAATTTGACTATACAGACGAATCATGATAGAATTCCCAAATGCGGGGGTCACAGTTCCGAAACCGTCCAAAAATCTTTTCCTGATTACCCATTTTAGCCATCCTTTTTGTTCTACTCTTATTCGGCCGTACTACGAATCAACAAAATCTGTTTTTCAGTCTATTGCTACAAAAATCTTGCACTTTTTAAAGCCAACTACGAAATTGAAGTTTTGCTTCTCTTCTCTTATCGATACAATTTGAAGTCTAAACGCTGAGATTACCAGGTTTCCAAACGAAGGAGAATTTTCGTAACAAATGGTCTGTCTTGTTAAAGATACGTGGAGTTGGCGATGGATATACCAACTTCTTTGCCACAGTGTGTTATTGGAATGCGTTCAGTGTACTTTTCTGCATGCAAAATGATGAACAGTACACGCAGTGATTATTTGGTATTTGCATATGAAAATGATAATATCAACCATGTGGTCTTACCAAAATTGCATGAAATCTTCCATTTATTGAGTCAAGATAAGGTTGTAGGTAAGTCTCTTCTTAGGTTTATGTAGCAGTCTTACAGACAACCAATTATTTAGCAACATTTGGGAGGAAGATAAAATGATGAACACCCGAGAGAGAATCTTAAATGGAATTTCTTATTAAAACAGTTACACTCTAAAGAGTCATTAAGTAAATTCATTCATTCAGTAAATCCAGAAGTGTCATCACTAAAATATCAGCTGCCCGATGGCCTCCCTCATCCGTGGGTATCAACGCAATACGACTCATTCTTGTCATCATTACAGGTTCTTTTACCTTTAGAAGGCTTGATGAACAAACAGCCAGATGACAATGACCAAGAAGAAAAGAAAACATTGATTCAGTTTATATTCCTCGATTGATAGAACTATTAAAAATAGGTTTGCCTACCAATTATCCTTGCTGTATTCTACATTTTTACTCTCAATGATATGGAAGGTATATATAAGCCTTGATCTGTTCGATAGATTCTTTTCGCTCTTGTGAACCACTTCGCCATGAATTATTATACACGACCCTACAAGCAAACAGGAAGACATTTAAAGCTAAGAAAGAACGTCAATACCATAAAAAACCCCAACTTTATGCGAGGTCTAGACCAACAACATTCCCAACAATTACGGCTTATATCATTTGAAAGGGTAGCTTAAGCATTTTTGTGCGCAGTTTAATAAATGTGACCCTTCTCTAGTCTTAAATGTTTTAAGAACACTTGATGTTCATATGTGGCATGGTGATTTTTTCTCTGGAAATGAGTTTCAAACATTCCTAAAAATGAATACGTCTGAATTAGCTTCAACGATTGTGTAATTTATCCACTCACTAAACTTTAAAAACATCAATTGGATGCACGGTTGACGCACTGAAAGAAAAATGCGCGGTTTGTGTCTGATAAAGTTTTGTGCATCACATAAAGGTCAAATTATTATGTGGTTGTTAACGGTCCTAAAACATAGTTGAAATCATCGTTACTTTGAACAGCGACAACATACCTTCGTGCCGGTAGACAATATTTAATAATAAGGGTACAGATATACTTCTTGAAAGTCACTCTCCTCGGACGATCTCGATATGCGTGGGAAATCAGGAAAAGAGAGCACTTTGTGCATGACAATGATTATCTACAATAAATCATCAAGCTAGCCTTACAGTGCATATCATCAATCGTTCGTAAAACCTTGCGTTCGATTCCAGTTCAATAAATACACCCGAGAGAAAACAACAGAAAGGCGTCGACAATATGGGTATGAAATGGCACCCCATCTACAATTTCATTTTTCCGATATTTGAGGTAAAGTACAGCTAAATTGAAATGAAATGGATGCTAACGAAAGTCTCAAGTCAGTGAAACATGTCTTTGTGATTTACAAATAAGATCTGAATATAAAAGCGGTAATAACTCGCCATCTGTAACGTAACTCTTATCACCCCATTTACTTAAACTGCCCCTTGAATGGTACCACTCACTTTGTGACCCACTGCGATAGATGACATGACAGATGCCGCGGACAGTTGTGGAAGCTAGTATAGCAGTTGAGCTGAAACGGACAATATCTGCACTTCAAATATAGGTGATTCTTATCCTCATTCCATTGTCATTACGCTTCTATATTTACGATCTTCTTAACACGAAAAAATACGGGCTGTAACTTGCGCATTGATTTTGCATTCAATAAAAACACACCGAAAAGTTTCAAATAACTGAATATCCACGGCAACACATTACTGTTGGAAAACCTAAAAATGTGGTCAGCGAAGTAAGAATACCAACAATTCACTACAAAGCATCATTTGAAAACCTGGGCGCTTGACTTAAAGTTGCGTACATTCTTTTGCGCAGCGCAAACGCTTCCACAAGAATATTTGAGTAGGGATTCCTTTCTGTGAGTATTCACAATCCACTGTTTTTGCCATTTGTCAGATCAGTCAAGATAATAAATCCATTTCGATTAGAAAGGGATTGCACAGATGGCACTATGCAAAACAACTCAATTTACTAAGCGTCAACCACGGAAAGATGTGGTATTTCACAGGGTAATTTTGTGGAGGCAAACACACAAGTAAAGCCATTGTTTCTAAGAATGTTTTCTCTTTCGACATTAATAAGCTCACTTGCAAAACTGACCGGCTTAGGAGGTATTTGATCAATTAATTGAGCCGGTATTAATTATTAACTATTGCCATACATCGTTTTCTAGTTTATCTTGAGAACCTTAGGTACAAAGGCTGGCTCATTAGAACTATCGCGAGGTTAACCACATTGGCCAAATCTGGGGTTGAATGCAGTCACTATTACTCCATTATTAAATTGGTACATGGCAACCTCTCGACACAAACGGTCTCAGTAACCCCATGAAAACAAGTTTGTCCTGTTTTATCAACAATACCTGAGGCAATGGCGACTTGCTGAGTCCTTCATCATCGATCAATTCCAATCATTATGACTGCTATATACCTGCAAGAAATGACGTCAGTTCTTATTCCTCTCAACACAACAAGCCCATTCATAACTTGGTGCTTACACCAATTGTACCTCTACTCTCCTTCGCTCTTACCTCTACATCTTATTCCTGTCCGCTTCTGAAAGAAATCTTAGGTTGATAAAAACCATTTTGAACTACAAGTGCGTCACTTTTTAATTGCCGAAATAAAGAAACTTACAACTCCTTTATTTGCAACTAGGCTGTATTACCAGTTAATGCGAATTCGACGAAAGTTAACAGAGAGTTGTGTACGTTTTCTATGCCCATCACTACTTCCACGTTTCTCTTCCGCAACAAAATTCATCAGTGCTACTGATTGGGCTTTCATACACTGTCACTTCGTAAGCATTAGATATCAGCTGAAATTAATTTCGTATTTTGATATCGCACTAGGTATTCCTGCAAGAAAATTGAAGACTCTATTACTTCACTTTATCGTGTAAAGTTTCGAACCCAGGATCTGGGATATCAACCCTTAATCTTACGAATCTACTGTGTGACCGTGTGCTGCATCGATGTTATACACAAAATGAGTGAATTTCACGTTCTGTAGTTTCTGCAAACCAGCACAGGTAATTTCCAGATTGCCCCCCCCCCGCCACCCTTCTGGCAAGCGTCATTAATATATTTTTGGTATATTTTTCAGCCATTCATGTTTGCAATACAACAATATAACACCAAGCCTTTACAACTGGGGACTCGAGTCCTTTGCAATTCAGTTTCAACTGTCGGTGAAAAAGGCTCGGTAGTCTTTAAATTGCACAGCAGTACGTAAGCTCCTTTAGTAGTACTTCAGCCACTTTGTAGTTAGGCCAGCATATAACAATGAGCCTAAAATTCGATTCAAAGATATACCTTTAGGCTACATTCTTACAATTGACCAAAAAACAATTGGAAAGGTGCCACGTTTTCCAAGAAAAAAAAAGGAAAAAAATTCTTTAAAATGACAGACTTAAAACATAATATCAAGTGGCACGTGTAACGATCTGCTACCAACATTTACTTTATTATCAAATCAAATATAAAAGGTTCTTGGAAGAGGGATGAAAACCGGAGTGATAAAGCAGCACAATTCTTGACAAACGTATTATCCTATTCTTAAAACACTCTTTACCAACATAACACTTGTAATATGACGTCTCCCATTTCTACCTAAACACCACGTTCAAAAGGAGTCACACCAACTACAAAAATGCGGTTCTTTTGCAGCAAAGCCTGTGAATCATGAACCAGTGGCAAATGTTTTCACGTTAACGAAAAGACTGAATGATGTGTTCACAAACAACGGAACAAAATTTATGATAAATGAAATGTATTTTTAAAAAAAAAAGGAAGACTACCAGTGTCACTACGTTTTCTCCCTTCTTATTCTTTCGGTGAGTTTGTCGAAGCAACTTCCTTTACACGATCATCTGTAGACGATTATACATATACCAAATACACAATTTAAACAGGTTTCATTTGAAACGTGGCCATCAAATGGTACATTGAAGAGTTCGATGTATTTTAATTGATCCAAATCTGCATGATCGCCTATCTTCATGTAAACAGATAAACCCTCATCACCAAAATGACACAATTGCACTTTCAATAACAAGCCTGGAACCTAAAGAACGTTCATGTCATAATCAGCAACAATTGCATAGTCAAAGATGCCATCCTGTGATTTTTGGGCCTACCATGCCTTGTCCCCAGACAAAAGAGACAAGAAAGAAATAAAGATTCATGTGTGAACACACCAAACGAAGAGTTATGACAAGAGCGAGGCTGTCATGAATATAAGACCTGGGCTAACAGCAGCACATCGTTAGGCTGTCGTGCTTTCTATTACGCTCAAGACAAACAAAATTGAAACAACTTTATCACTTTACTGTTGTCAAGGTAAAAAACGTTTATTTTACATGTCGAAGTTTCCGTTTCCCAATAAAATATTGAAAAACTAAAAACGACGACCATGTAGCCTGCATTATTCGATCGGAAAGTAACCACGGTTTTAACATGTCACTGTGATACTGGCCAAGAGTTGATCCTCATTTTCTGTGCGACTCTTACTTTATAATATACGCCTAAGACTGTCACAAGAATTCCCTTAGAAGTCGAACAAAGAAATGAAAGACATCTTGCAAACCTCAACAAGTAATTGTTTCGTTCTGCATCCCTGTTTACGCATCAACATTAAACGAAAGCACTGAAAAGATAAGATTCTTGTTACGTGCCCGGTTTAACTGGAAAACAAAGACTGTCAGTAATCCTTGTGTCAAATATTTAATCACTATGGGTTATATTGTGGATCGAACTTAGCCCGTTGAGTATCTTCCGTAACTTAATACCTACAGGGCTTCTATTTTATTTTGCGTTAGAGAAAGGGATACAGACAAACAAGTTTGGAGATGACTGCAGACGTCTGAAGACGTCTTGCATCTGAACGTTAATCACGGTTTTCAATGTAATTTGCTAAACATTAAATGGAGAGTAGTGGCTGTACCAGGTTTCGCCGGGTATACAAGAGTCACAAGCAATTTTGCTTACATCCGAAAAAAATTGTAGTTTCTAGCTAAATTTCATAAAGCAGTAAGTGCTATTCTGATTACCGACGTTCTCGGTATTGGTTAAAGATGCCAACACTGACACTGTGAAGCAAAAGAGACAGTGCAGACCGGTTACAATAACTCGTATCCGTTTCGTTTTGGCTACAATTCAAACTATACTTCAATTTTAAAAAAATGCCACCTTCATTCTACTTCCTTATCTTTTGATATAAGGCAAAAATGTTGCTGCCTACAATGCAACGGCATCCTTTTCACTTTCTCGTCAATGGAGCCCACTCCCAATGCTTCATCAGTTACTGCTATTGAGTCATTAGCATAACGTTTCTCAATGGTTTACAAGATTTGCAGATTGAGGTGCTTTGTCGTCAAAAGTAACGTCATTTCAGTACGCACTTCCGTTTGGCAAAGAGTATGAGGTGCTGTAAAAGCACTTATACACAACTAAGAATGTTTAAAAGGTAAACATATATATTTTGGAATGTCAAAGAAAGCGACGTTCTAGCAATGTAGTCCAATATTTCAGCTAAGTGCACCAGTCAGTCAAGACTGCAAGGCAAGTTATGGATAACCTTCTCAAGCTAATTCTTTACCTGTCAGAGTAATTACCTTAGTACGAGCAATGGCAGCACCACTTGATCGTTGTAAAGCAGAACTTTTAGCAAAGCAATCTTTGCACGAAGCAAACGTAAACCTCAAATCAGTAAAAGCGTGGTTTATAAAAGAAGTATATACGGTTTGATTTATTTTCGGTTATTTAAAATGACTTTCGTAAAACGCTTACAAACTTAATCTTTCCTGTTATCTTCAATTTTACAAGGAACTTGCTTTCCATCGCCATCATCTAAGTTGACCTACTTTCATGTAATTGGATACGCAAGGTAGGGAGTCATCTGATTACAATGATCCCATCGAGTAAGACCGCGTTTACACGAGAACAGATCCAAATGGATCCGTGCCCAAACTGGTACGGATCTTCCTTGCGTTTACACAAGACCTAGTGGATCCGATCCCTTTGGATCTGCTATCCGTTTCTCGTTTGGGATCGCTTTGAAAACTGGCCTCGTTTGGCTCCGGTACTAGACAGGTCTCGTGTAAACGCTTGGGATCGGATCCAAATGGGCTCTGATCGAAATTGAGGTTACAAAATTTCCAGTATGAGGTATATTCCACATGGGCTACCGTTATTTTGGCGCCAAATTTGATATACAAAACACGGAATACAACGCTTCTCTTCTAAAGTTTTACCACTTAGGATATAAACCAATTATGGCAACTGAACAGACAAAGGGTAGAGCAGTGCTCTTCTCCTTAAAGTAGTATCAGATTACAAATCAAACAACTTTAGCAGGTCTACTCTTCCCGCCCAATTTTAAAAACTATTTCCACGCATGCGCTTTCAAGCAGATCCAAATGGATCCGATCTCGTCTAAACGCATGTCAATTTTGGATCCGTAGCCGTGTAAACGCCTGCAAAAACGAGTATGGATCCTAATGGATCCGCTCCCAGATGGATCCGATCTCGTATAAACGGGGTCTAAGTAAACTACAGTCTGCTACGTCAGCTGTTGTAAAAGATGTTAACAAGGACGAGGAAGAAGAAGCAAATCAGGAAATCTCACCACCAAGGAGGGATCAGATTCGTGAAGCTGTTGAAATTCTACAGCCTTGCTGTGTCCTCCAAGAGAAGATGCAAAAAGTGATAGAGATACAGAAACTTGTATGAACTTTCACTGTTGAAAAAAAGAGCAGCAATGGACTTCATCTATCTGTCAAGGACTTTACCTAGGTGTAATACTGTTAACTACCTTACTCTACTCAATACGTCGTATTTCTTCGCCGTCTCTTCTCTGATAATGTTTAATTAATATGTCAGCATTAAATATTTGAGACAAAAGGCAAGACGTTTGGAATATCGATGTCGTGAAGTCTCAATGAAACAAGCTATTTTTCGTTTCAACTCGAGGTTCGTTGTATCGAGAGTCTACTTTACTTGCACCCACTGATATTGCACTTGGAATTGATCTATTATGTAAAGAGGAGTAAACATTTGCAACCATAACACCGATTGACAACGTATCGGAAAAAAACCCAGGGTGCCCCAGTTTCAAAACAGCCAATGTACGCCAAGTAATATTTACGACATGATACCAGAGTTTCATAATCTGTGATGATACAATAATCATCGAGGTTAAATTTGAAGATTTCTTGACAATTAAAGCACGCGCAAATTAATATGGGGTGCGTAAAGCTTTTAGAGTATAAGAGTCCACGAGCGACTTCATCTTTCTGACTCGAGATACTGGAGAGAGGGTCAAGCACTTACATTGGAGAGCTAGTTGTCCTAATATATGCCCAATCACAACGTCCTGTGATACGCACGGTCCATATTTATAACATATTAAAATACCGGCTTGGTATTTATAGTTGGAAGAGTTAGCTGATACCTGTTTCCCTACGGCCGTGTCTCTCTTCGCAGAAACGTGGGCATGGCTGGCAAAATTTAAACACCAGATCCAAACCCTCTGATGATGAAGATGCAATCACTGGAGTACACGGGGAGGAAGGCGTTGCGCCATTCTCCCCCCGATAAAAACTGAAAAATCTAGATAAGCAACTTTTGGTAAATAAATAATCTTTTAGGTAGGAGGATGCCAGAATTTCAAGTACCTGACCCTTGTTTAAGAGTTCCGTTTCTAAAAGTTCCTAGAGGTGAACTCCAATAGAGCCCGGTCTAATGCCATGCAAATCGGCGTCCCCCCCGGAAATTCCTCAGAAAGTCAATGCCTGCGATCAGTGAATATGAAACCCATGAAGTCATAGGGAAACACTTTTTGAACAATTGTTCACATTCTTAATGATCTTCCACGAAAGTACTTCATTAAATACTAACAGAAATTAACAAGAGCTCGATTTGCGATTCAAAATGAGAGAAAAAATTATCCTCACTTCAGTTCTAACAATTTCCTTTTCACGGAATGATTGCTATGAAACACATGTCATGTGCGAAATATGGCAAGAAGTCTGTTTTCTTGTTTATTTCGATTGACAAGAATAACTGCTTGTCAGACGTGAAGAATCTTTTAGATATGGAGTAAGGCGCCGATCGTATCGCCCCTTCAACATCTTACAAAGAACCTTGCCTCTTAAATAAGGTATCTACACCATTATTATGGATGAGATAAAGTCATTTTCGGCATAGGCCTTTCAATCATGGTGAACCGGTACAATTGCGTGCATTTTCTTCAATGGCATATTTAATTTGAGTTGTCGAGGCGCCTTTTGTTTACTAATCATTGGCATTACCATTCGCATTGGGATGACGAGACCTGCCTCAGACGATTGGCTTTCAATGGCTCTGTTTACTATGCCGTTATGTTAGTGCAGGTGCTTTGTTGAAAACAGCGTATTCGGAGAAAGAATGGCGTCTGGAGAACGTTTATTTAGCACGCCAACTCGACTTGTTTACTTTCTTGTGTGTTTTTTGCCGCATGCGGTATCATATTCGTAATAGAAGAAAGGTGTGGGACGAACAGTAGGCCTACACCAGAAACTATTCATACTATACAGAGGGGTGCCACTAGAACTGGAATCGGGAACTAGAAGTTACTACTTGGTCACGACACCAGAAAACCGCCTTACAAGACCTAGACTATTGCTACCTACGTTTTCTGCATCTGCAGATGGAATTGCGTTACGGAGTGTCTATTCATTACTTGCATTTCTCCGAGAAATGTATGGAATTCGAGAGTGAAATTATTCTCTTTCCCTTGCTTACATAACGCGTTTGTTTGCACATCATTCCTTTTAAGATATCTTATGACAGTCTTCTTGGATACAACCAAAATGCGTAGTTTTTGATCCAATGTGATTTTATGCTATTCTGGATGAAAATACATGATGTATAGGATAGTCTGAAGCAATAAAGGGTGATGATAAAAGATGATAAAAACAACATTAATTTCATATTTAGTACCAACAAAACTCCAATGGATGTCCATCCCGGAGCTACTGTTCAAACCAAGATTTATAGTGATCAGCAATGAATAGATAAGAACTACACATTGTTCTGCCATAATTGGCCATGCACGCCCCCAAATAAATACCTAAAAAAGTGCACCACAGTATATCGTACATAACGTAAAACCCTGCACCCCCCAAATTGGCCCTGTTTCTCTGCCGAACCCTACCCCTCCTCACAGATTTAATAGAACTTAAGTGTGCGTATACCTGTTACTTTATTCGCGGCTTCATGGAGGTATGCGCACTAGTAACCAGACTCAAGTTAACAATTCAAACTAAATGGCAGTAACAAGGGTGAAGTGGCACTAGGAGGGCACAACGCACGTTAACTGATGCACTTCTAATCAAGTGCACAGTGTTAAGTTCATAGTAGGGTCTAACTATCTTGTTATGTTCTTCTTAACTCGTGTTCTGTTGGCAACGTCTCAAACTGATAATATCTCATTAACGTATTACATCATAAACAAAAAAATGGTCAAAAGTTCAAAAGACGTAAAAGTAAGTGCTTCTGAATTGTTTCCTATAACGTCACTGGTAGCAAAAGATGGACTATTACCTTTTTGTGACTTTCCTTGACCGTTAAAATGACAGTGACCATTAATGGAGTGGAGAGATAATGAATGATATTTTCATGACACCAACTACTGATTTTAACAAAGAGAGGGTGAGGCATCTTCATTTTTCTGGCTATCTTTGATTCTTAAATAACTCGTGTAATTTTAGTAATAAGACAGAATTTGTGCCCTAGAGACAAACTAAAATAAAACCGTTCATCCTTCTTGTACTTAGATCATTCAGTGGCAGATAGATCTATTCTCCTCCTATACATCGGTGAACTAAATTTATTAAGCACTGGCAAAATATAACATTAACAAGTCCAGACCCACATCACACTTTCTAGACGTCTTTATCCCTACATTCTAGCCTCCCTTCATTTGACTGCGTATAAGTGAAATAAACCTACAATATGGGTGCTAAAGGGGGAGGGATCTATCCTCTTATTGTGGAAACTGTAGTTTTAGTGGTAAATAATATTTTCTCAAAATCAAGGCATCATAGTGAAAAAAGTAAAGCATATGATGGGAATACATGTAATAGAAGCCTTCTTCAAAAGCTAATCCACTTAAATAAACCACTTTCCTCTATAAGCATTGGCTATACAAAACCTGAACTTCAGCGTATAGTGTGGGTGGTTGACGGAAGAAGCAGCTCTTTGGCAACAATTCGGGCACTTTGGCCACAATTCAGGAAAGACCTAGCGGGCATGTTAAACAGTACTGCTTTTCTATAATCGTGAATAAACCACGGACATGTCTGCTGATAAACAGCTGACGATTTGCGTTACTTTTGCTGATGGTAGTTTAGAGAAGAAAGTTGATATGCTCGATATATTCTCTTGCCCAGACAATACTGCAGATGAGGCATTTGACGAACTAAGCCAATGTTTGCAAGCACTGGAAAAATAAGGCCTTGATTTACGGAATTAGGTCGGTTTTTGTGCAGACACAACTAAATCTATGATGGGCTGTTGCCATAGTTTGTCGACACTCATCACAACCAAGTATCCTTGGATTATGGTAGCGAAGTGATCGTGCCATATTTCCCATTTGTGTGCTCAATATGCCAGCAAAAAGCTGCCAAAAGAACTTGAGGATTTTTGCCGAACTGTAACTTCAAATATTTGGCACAGTGCCAAGCGAATACATGCATACAAGCAATTTCAAATACTCACCCAAGTTCTCGAAAGAATCTCTGTTGCTCTTGC
>JAAAKL020000184.1:0-54082 GCA_010016065.2 Carybdea cf. marsupialis auct. non (Linnaeus, 1758)
CCGGTGCCGGCGCCGCGGGCGACCAGCGGCACGTCGTGACGCTCGGCCCATCGCACCAGCCGACGCACGTCGTCCACCGACTCCGGGTAGAACACCGCATCCGGAAAGGCCTGGTCAAAGCCCGCGTCCGACTCGTAGGTCAGACGCTCGACCGGATCCACGACCAGCTGTCGGGTATCGAAATGCTCGATGGGAAGTCGGTGGTTCGGCATCGGCTAGGACCCCGCTTTTCCTTCCTGATCGGCACGATCCAGCAGCTCGACCAGATGGACGACTTCGGCGTCGAGACCGGCCCGCCGGACGCCGGCCTGCATCTGCAGCTGACAGCCCGGGTTGGTGGTGACGATCAGCTCCGCTTCCGTGGCGTGCACGTCTTCCAGTTTGAGATCCAGGATCCGGTCAGCGTCTTCCGGTCGGGTCAGGTTGTAAACACCGGCACTACCGCAACAAAAGTCTGGTCGCTCCAGCTCGACGAGCTCGAGTCCTGGAATTCGGCGCAGCAACTCACGCGGCGCTTCGGCGACTTTCTGAGCGTGGCGCAGATGGCACGAGTCGACATAGGTGACTCGCCGCGGTGTCGGTGTCCCCGAAGGTTCACGCCATCGATCAGCCAGCAACTCACTGACGTCCTGCACCTTGGCGGCGAGGGTTTCGGCTCTCGGGTCCCAAGCCCCGTCATGGGACAGCAGTTGCGGATACTCCTTGAGCAAAGCACCACAACCGCCGGCGTTCGAAACGATGGCGTCGTAGTTCTCCAAATCATCGAAAGCGCCCAGATTGCGCTGAGCCAGCTCGCGAGCCAGTTCGGTTTCGCCGAGATGTAGGGCCGCTGCACCGCAGCAGGTTTCCCTCGCTGGGAAGTGAACTTCATAACCATTGCGCTGGAGCACTCGCACCGTCGCCGCATTGACCGAGGGCAAGAAAGCGTCCTGAACACAGCCACGGAAGAGGGCGACCGTACCGCGCCGCTCACCGATGGCAGGGGCCGGCCGACGATCGTCGAGTCGACGGCCGTGGTCTGACGGCAACAGTGAAGTCGCCCGCCGCAACCCGGAGGGTGCCACCGCCTCCGCCAACCGAAGCAGACCTGTGGCCTGAGCGACTTTCGTCAACCTGGCGAGCCACCGCAGACGGCGACGGTGAGGCAGCAACTGACGCAGACTCAGCCAGCGGGCGAAACGCTCTTTCTGTGAGCAGTTCCCGGAGTCCCGGCGTTCGGCTTCGATCGCGGTCTGCGCATCCTCGAGCAAAGCCCCATAACGCACCCCGGAAGGGCAGGCCGTCTCGCACGATCGGCAACCAAGGCACGACTCGAGGTGCTCCCGAAATGCGCCGCCGACACCGATCCGCCCGTCCGCCGCGGCACGCATCAGGGCGATGCGCCCCCGGGGCCCTTCCATCTCGGTTCGTGAAACTTCGTAGGTCGGGCACGCCGCCAGGCACAGTCCGCAGCGAATGCAGGCGTCCAGACGAGACCTGAAGTCGTGAGACGCCAAGGCATCCGGCGGGCTGTCACGCATGACGATAGATCATACCCGCCCAGGGCCTAGGCTAGATGGCCCAGGGGTCAGCTCAGGTCGCGAGGAAAATGCGCAGGGTCGAAAGAATGTCTAGACAAGGCTATTGCGGCCCCGTACGATCTCGAAACAGACCTCTTTATTCCCCACCAACTTACCTAAAAATCATGATTGACAAGACCCTCAGCTCGGTCGCCGAGGCGGTGTCGTGCATCGATGCCGGCGCGGTGGTGATGGTCGGCGGCTTCGGCGAAGTCGGCAGCCCGATCGAGCTTCTCCATGCCCTCATCGACCAAGGCACCCGGGACCTGACCGTGGTCAACAACAACACCGGCAACGGTGAGGTTGGCCTGGCAGCCCTGATCGGCAACGGCCAGGTCCGAAAGATGATCTGCTCCTACCCCCGCTCGAGCCATTCGAAGGTTTTCCCCGAGCTGTACCGTGCGGGCAAGATCGAGCTCGACCTGGTCCCCCAAGGCACCCTCGCCGAACGGATTCGCGCTGGCGGTGCCGGCATCCCCGCGTTCTACACCCAGGCCGCGGTGGGAACGCCGTTGGCCGAGGGCAAAGAGACCCGCGAATTCGATGACAAGATCTACGTCATGGAACCCTGGCTGAAGGCCGACTTCGCGCTGGTCAAGTGTGAAGTGGCGGACCGATTGGGCAACCTCACCTACAACAAGACGGCGCGCAACTTCAGCCCCTTGATGTGCATGGCGGCTCGCACCACCATCGTCCAGGCCCGGCGCATCGTCGAGCCGGGCGAGATCGACCCCGAGCACGTCATTACGCCCGGCCTCTTCGTCGACCGGATCGTTGAAGTTGCCGAACCGCTCCAGGAATCACGATTGATCGCGGAAGGGAGCCGCTACCCATGAGCCGCACAGAAGCGATCGGCTGGAGCCTCGAGGAGATGGCGGCGCGGGCGGCGCAGGACATCCCCGATGGTTCCTACGTCAACCTCGGTATCGGTATCCCGGAGATGGTGGCAAAGTTTGTCCCCGAGGGCCGTGAGCTGATCTACCACACCGAAAATGGTTTGATCGGCATGGGGCCGCCGCCAGCCCCCGGTACCGAAGATCCGGAGCTGATCAACGCCGGCAAAAAGCCCGTGACCCTGACCCCCGGCGCCGCGTTCTTCCACCACGCGGACAGCTTCGCCATGATTCGAGGCGGGCACATCGACGTCTGCGTGCTGGGCGCGATGCAAGTCTCCGCTACCGGTGACTTGGCCAATTGGTCGACCGGTGCCCCCGACGCCATTCCCGCGGTCGGCGGCGCCATGGACTTGGTGGCCGGCGTCGAGACGATCTTGGTCGTCACCCGGCACACTACGAAGACCGGCGCGCCGAAGCTGGTGGAGGCTTGCACCTACCCCTTGACCGGTCAGGGGGTCGTCTCCCGCGTCTACACCGACCTGGCGGTTATCGACGTCACGCCCGAGGGATTCCGACTCGTCGAGCTGGCCCCGAGCGTGACCGAAGAGCACGTACGGAACAAGACTGGCGCGGCACTTTTGCCCAGCGTTTGAATCGACGTCTCGTCGAGCCAGGCGGCAATGCCATGAACGGCAGACCCGCTTATCGTCCTTGAGCCCACACCGGCCTCAAGGCACGAGGCCATCTGCTGGGTATACTGATGTCATGTTTGGTGGGAACAATCCTTACGACTGGCAGAGCCATCAGCCGCTGGTGGAGATTGCCCGAGGCGGGGTTCGCCGGGTCGCAGAGGATCTTGCTGGCGGCGGTAGCGCAGTCGTTCTAGGCGGGCGCGGCATGGGCAAGAGTGTCTTCCTGCGTCAGCTGCAAAGGACTCTGCAAGACGACGCCGACACTCGAGTCGTCATGATCTCGGCACCGCCGCCGGAGTTAACCGTCCGGGCGTGTCTCGATCAGCTAGCCCATCATCTCGAGGTGCCGCCAGGAGGCTTCAACTGCCAGGCAATCATCGACGCCTACCTCGCTCGAGAAGCAGCCGCTGAGCGCGTGGTCCTACTCTTTGACGAATTCGATCGCTATGCCGAGAAGGGCGGAGCGTCTGTCATTCCGCCCGGGCGAGGTTTCTTCAACGACCTCGAAGCCGCACGTCGCGACACGGGTCCGCTGGCGGTCATGGCAACCGGAAGTCTCGGTGTCTTCGTCGTACGAGACGTGCTCGGCTCCAGCTTTCTTTCACGAGCTTACCATGCACATCTTGCGCCTTTTGGCCGCGATCATGCCCGCGGGCTCGCGAAGCCTTTCACCGATCGCGGCCAGTCCCTCGCTGCCGAGGTTCTCGACGCTCTCCAGCTCGCTACCGGAGGCATTCCGGCGCTCATCACGTACGGCCTGCAGCGGCTTTGGATGCTCGATCGCGACGTGGTGGAACGCGATGTTTTCGACGTTTTCGCCGACTTCAGGCGCCGTCACTCCGAGTATCTGCGCGATCTTCTGCGCTCGGTCGCAGATCCCAAGCTCTCGGCGGCGCCCCAAAGAGTCCTGCACGAAATTCGGCAGGCGGCAGCCCCCCTGTCGCGCGCCCAACTCGAGGGGGTTCTCGCGCCGGTCGAAGGCACCTTGGATCTCGACCTGATCGACGTCCTGCGTCTGCTCGAGGCCGCGGGTCTCATTCGGATCGACGGATCGCTGTACTCGGACGATCCTCTGCAAACCCGTCCGATCCCGAGTCTCCTCAATCTGCCCGTGGACTCCGCCCCGGCAGATAATCTGGGTGATCGCTTGCGCGGCGATCTGGAACATCTGCTCACGAAACTCCATCGCGCCAGCATCGACTTTTATCGTGGCCATGGCGAAGAACGGCAGCTCGTACCGGAGTCGGTCTTTGCGGCGCATCTGGCCCTCGGTCTCGACCTCCTCGGCTGGCGGACCGAGCGAGAGGCACAGAGTGTCGCAGGACGCACCGATCTCAAGCTGCGACGCAATAGCTCGAGTGAGGTGTTGCTGGTTGAGGTCAAGATCTGGGGTCGCAACGATTACCAACAAGCGCAAAAGCAGATCGAAAGCTACTGGACGAGCGACGTCAGCAACGGAATCATTATCCAGTTAAGCGACGTCGCCGTCCCGAACTGGGGCGATCGGTATCGTCTGAAGTGTCTTGATCCCCTAGGTCTTGAGGCCGAGATCGATGAGATGGCTGAGTCGCCAATCGTTGCTCGGTTCACGACCACCCCTAAGGTCATCGGCATGAGTGCCCGTATCGACCACTACCTGATCGCGTTGCCCAAGCGCTCCTAAATGTCACGCGATACCTACCAGGCTCGTCGCTGCCGCTTGGCTTTCTTGGCGCCGCGATACATCGCCTGTGCCTTCTTGCCGGCGGCTCGCTGAGCCGCCTTGTCCCGGCGTAGCTCAAGGGCCTGCATCTCCTTGTCAAGGTCCTGGTAGTTGCGCAGTCGTCCGGCGTCGAGCCGGCCATCGCGCACCGATCGGGCGACCTCGCAACCTGGCTCGCCGTGATGGGTGCAGTCGCGGAAGCGGCAGCTCCGAGCGAGGGCTTGGATATCCTCAAAGGCTCCATCGAGGCCAGCTTCGCCGCTCCACGGCACCAGCTCGCGGATTCCCGGGTTGTCGATCAACAGTCCACCACTCTCCAGCACAAACAGCTCCCGATGGGTGGTGGTATGACGTCCACGGTCGTCGCTAGCTCGCACTTCGCCGGTGCGCAATGCATCATGCCCTAAGAGCCGATTGATCAGGCTCGACTTTCCGACCCCGGAGGAACCGAGCAGCGCGATGGTCTCGCCCGGTGTCAAAAAGGCTGTCAACCCCTCGATCCCGAAACCCGAAACGCAGCTGGTCACCAGCACGTCGATCCCGGGAGCTGTTGCTTCCACAGCGCGACGTCGATCGTCGAGATCCGATGCCGGCAGTAGATCGGATTTGCTGAGCACCACGATCGGACGCGCACCGCTCTCCCAAGTCGTGACCAGCAAACGCTCGAGCCGACGTAGGTTGTAGTCACCATCGAGACCCATGACCAGGAAGACGGTGTCGATATTGGCCGCGACCACCTGCTCCTCCGCGCGTCGTCCCGCGACCTTTCTGGAAAGCTTCGTCCGCCGCGGGAGCACAGCGTGAATGATGGCCGCCTGGTCTTCCTGAGGATCGAAGGCGACCCAGTCGCCGACCGCCGGCAGGTCGCTCGAATGTTCCGCGCGATAGAGCAAGCGGCCGGCGACCTCGGCATTGAAGTCACCACCCGTGCCGCGCACGACGTAAAGGTGCTGCTGCTGGAGCACGACGCGACCCGCGACCAGCCCCTGTTCCACATACGGTTGAAAGTGTTGAGCGAACGCATCGCCCCAACCCAGTTGTTTCAGTTTTGAATTCGACAGCTCTTGAGTTGCCGAGTCGTTCACTAAGCTCATTGGAAGCCTCTCCATCACTTTGGACATCACCCGCGAAGGCGAAACGCTGAGATCCGCTGGAGAACCTGACCGGCCTCAACGGACCCAAGACCCAGACCACGTCTAATCGCAGACCACTGACTTTGCTCCCTAGAGGCAAGGCCGTGGGTGCGGAGGCACGTCACGCAGCCATGGCGCGACGGGGACGGGATGGAAAAGCTTCAAACAAGCATAAGCAACATTATACTGCTGATTCTGGGACCCTGGGTCAAGCGTTGGACCCAGAGTCAAGCGCGATTGTCTCTGCGCTCCCCAACATGTCCGGAAGCCTGCGAACCTCTCAGGCCTCGGACTGATTGCCCCGCAGCAGAATCACATAAAAGGGTCGGGAACCGAGAGCGGGCAGGACGCGATAGGTGCTCAGCTCGACACGATTTCCTGGAGCCGACTCACCGCAGAGCCTGGCCATCAGCCACTCATGCTCGTTCTGTGATTCGGGCCGCAGTGCTTCAGAAAACCAATCCGCGTCGAGATGATCAAAGACGCTGGTTGACTTCAGGGCGCCTGAAGCCACGCCGATCAATTGCCCGGCCGCGCGATTGGCATAACACACCCGCCCTCGATGATCTGCCACCAGAACACCGGCCTTGGGCTGCCCGGGTTCTGAGAACGGCGAGTCGACGGAGAGAGAGAAGCCGAGATGCTCGACCTGCCAATCCGAGTTGACGGCTTGGGAGACGTCGGATTGGCGAAGCGCTCGTGCCAGCAAGTGGGCCGTGACGTCGTTTTGGATGCCGATGAAGTACGCGACTTCACCGCCGGGATCCTGGATCGGCAAGATCTTGAGCTCGTTGAGAAACGCCGTCCCGTCTTTGCGATAGTTGCGCAGACAGACATGGCAGGAACGACCCTGCCTCAGTGCGGATCGAATCTCCTCCACGGCTCGTGGATCGGTACCGGAGCCTTGTAGAAAACGACAGTTCTTGCCCAGACTCTCGGCCTGCGAGTAACCGGTGACCCGCTCGAATGCCCGATTGACGAAGACCAGCGGAAAGCCATCCTCGCGCGCATCCGCCAACGTCACGCCATTGGAAACTTCGTCCAAGGCTGGAGTCAAAAGGGGTAGCAGACTCTCGTGGGAGGTGGTCATCCCGCCCTCTCACGCGACGGCGCGGCCGCGAGTCGAAAAGGAGAGTCGAGCAGACCCTCCTCGGCTTGCTGGTGCAAGAACTCTTGATAGTGGCCGACCATCGCTTCCTGCGTTTGGTTTTGTATGTAGTAGGAACTGATCTTGCGCAGCTGCAAAATGGCTTCATCGACGGTCGCTCCTAAGGACACCAAGCAACACGCGAGCACGGTCCCCGTCCGCCCCAAGCCAGCCCGGCAGTGGACGAGCATCGGCTCGTCCCGGTCCAGAGCACGCAGAATGAGCTCACAGAGCTGGTGCATGTTCCGCGGCGTCGGGATCCCCATGTCGATAATCGGGAAGTGATGAAACGTGATCCCAGTGGCCAGCTCGACGGTCAGCGGCTTCTCGGTGAGCGAGACGACGTGCCGGATGCCAGCGACTTGCAGCCATTGGAGATCGGCGTCCAGCTCGTTGAGCAAACCGGGTAATCCGGAACCCGCGAGCCGGGCGGGCAGAATCCAATTGAAGCCATCGACCATAGTTGCCTCGATCAGCATCCCAAACGCACGAAATCACGCGTTCGAGGGTGAGTTGGATGAAAAAAAAAGTTGCGGCTCTCGGCCGCCTCGATGATCTCGCCGTCGATCATCAAGACGACGTAGTCGCCGACCTGTCGCGCCAGCTTCAGGTTGTGAGTCACCAGCAAAACCGTCGCTAACGGAGTCAACGGGGGAATGCGTTCAGCGACCGGGGCGATCGCTTCCTCAGGCAGATCCGCGTCAGGCTCGTCGAAAACGTAGAATGGCGCGGGCGCCGCGAGGGTCGCGGTAAAGGCAGCCAGCCGTAGATACCAAGAGTCCAACTCTTCAACCCGTGACTCGAGCCGCGACTCAAGCCATTCACCAACGAACGAGTCGGGTGGCCAGACGTCGGCAAGGACTCTTCTCGCTTCCCGCGGCATCCGTTCCGGGTTGATCCCTTCCGGCGCCAGCAGATCGCCCAAACGCTCACCGGACTCGGCCGGCATCTGCCATTGGACACGATAATCTGGTCCAGGCAGCTCGACGCGGGTGGCTCGTCGCCAGATTTCGGGCGGATGATCCCTCAGGAGAGCCTTGAGAAAAGTCGTCTTGCCACTGCCTCCGGGTCCGACGAGCACGCTGGTGCGACCGCTCGGCAACGCAAGGGAAATATCGTGCACGATCTCACGTCCGGCATAGCCAGCAGAGAACTCGCACACTCGGAGACCCGCGCTCCAGGGATTGATGGCGTCGGCGGCCTTTGCTGTCACACGGCCACCGCTCTCAAGCTGCCACCCACGCGCCCACTCTGCTGCTCTTGAGCTGCACCGACCCGTCTTGGCCCCTCGGCGTTGTGTGATGCTTGCTGCCGCGACCGAGAAGGTCCCCAGTTGCTGGCCTGCGATTTAGGCTTGCCCTGACGATGCCCCTTGCCACCGGTCGGCGACACTGGCGCCGGAGGATCGACCTCCACACCTTGGCGCTCCAGCACCGCGTAGATCTCAAAAAGTCGCGAGAGGACCTGGGCGGTATCGGTACCGGTGACCAAGAGATCGTCGAGCACTTCGTCCCGCCCCAGGATCGAATTCAGCTGCTCGACAGTTGAGCAGGGCAGGGGGCCATGAGGGTCCGAATCAGCGAGCAAGCTCATCACCTGAAGCACAACTTTGGCGTCATGCTGGACGATCTCAGGCCGATTGTTGATCAGTTTCTGTAGCTCGACGAAAGAACTCAAGTCTTGCCAAAGGTGGTGTCCGTCACCCTCCTGCAGGTCGCCGGTGCGCAGCCAATCCAAGATCCGCTTGTGGAGCAGTTTGGCGGTCAAGCGGTCCGATGCGCGTAAGCTGGAGAAGTGATCGTGGCCGAGCAACCAGGCAAAGCTGTTGCCACACGAACGCAGCCGCTGCCCCAAGGGGCTCTCCGCTTGGCGAACAACACTCGCGATTCGTCGTCGAAAACGCGCGATCAGGGCCCGGGCACGCAGGGGCTTCCTGCCGAGATCGACATGACGGGTCGTTGAAGTGTGCCCGGTCATTTGCGCTAATCGGGATTCCACCGCGCACAAGCTACCCGAAAGCCTCGACTGCGACCGTTCCATGACCACCAGGAGCGTGAACGGCTCGCTTTCGGCCGACAAGGGCTCGAGCTCTTTCTGGCATGCACTACATTCGGCCGCGGCAACGAAGCATAGGTCGGCCAGCTCTTCGAAGGCCCGAGGCAGGATCAGCGTTCCTGTACTTCGGGCCCAGCCCTCGCGGAGGGCGTCTCGATCACTCTTGGCAAATTCTGCAAGAGTCTCGAGATCGCACAGGACCGCAAGGGCTTGTTCGACGAGAGCGCGAAAGTCCGGCAACCAATCGCTCAACAAGATGGAGATCGAATCGACATCGTCTCCAAGAGCGAAGGCCCGTGACTCGGCGATCAGGCGAGCTAGCTGTTTCTGGTAGTGACGCGGCGGGAGTGCCTGCGCTTCTACCACCTCGTTGCCTTTGGCCACACCAAAAGCCTCAGACGGTCGCTGAGTGGGCAACCTGACGAGCTTTCATCACCAACATGCCGAGATTGACATCCGCTCGACAGACCACCGCCAGCACCACTTGTTGGTTGGACTTGAGGCGCCCGAAATAGTGCCAGAGATTGGTCGAAGCGACCAAAATCTCCTGAAAGTAATGCTCGGTGCTATTGACGCCCCGCGCCCGCTTGAACAGATTTTCAATCGTCGTCACCATGTCGCCTTCGAACATCTCTTTGGTGGCGGGCGCCAGGATGTCGAGGACGGCCTGCGGGTGTGAATCGACGGTCTTGATGCTCAGCATCATGCCGCTGCCCATATCCACCATGCCAGCCGCCACAGCTTTCGGGACTTCGGCCATTGCGTCGCGGATCGCCTGATCAATACTCATTTCGGTAGCTCCTTTCGACAGGCCTGAGAAGGCCTGATTAAACTTCAGGCGCGCCGCACACCGCACGCACCCACCACTTCCGGCACGCCAGAGGTTCGCATCGGCGAGTTACAGGATGGATTACGACTTGTAACCCAAAGTGAACGTAGCCTGTCGAAGCTGGCCGACGGGCAAAAGAAGCCCGCTCCAGCCTGTAACCGAACTGACTGACGAGACATCAAATGCTAGTTGAAAGCGTCCGAGCGAACAAGGTTTGCGGGAGCTCGTCTTCTTCAGCAATTCGCCTTCTCAGATTAAAATTTTCCCAACGCTTGCAATCAACTCCTTTTTTCATGCATTTGCCGATCGTCTCTTAACAACGACTCAAAATTCATCAATCCATATAGAACCGACAAGATTCGAACCTCTGTCGGTCGTTTTGCTCGGAATTCATCCCCCCTCCGAATACGTCCCCTCCAAAGACGAATCGACGCTTCAGCGCTCATCGATCCCCGACAAGGCTGCTAGGATCCCCAAGATGGCCTGGTACAAAGAATGGTTCGGCGAGGAATACCTCGAGCTCTATGCCCACCGCGACGCCGGTGAGGCAGATCGACACCTCGACTTTGTGGAGAAGCATCTGGCCCCGCGTCTGCCGGAGCCGCGGGCCGTGCTCGACTTGGCCTGCGGCGCCGGACGGCATACCGCGGCACTCCGCGACCGCGGTTATCGCACTCTCGGGATCGATCTATCGATGACCCTGTTGACCTTTCCGCCACGGGTACCGTGTGTGGCCGGTGACATGCGTCGGCTGCCGTTTCAGCGCGAAACCTTCGATTGGGTGCTCAACTTCTTCACCTCCTTTGGCTACTTCGAGCGCGAGCGCGAGAACTTTCAAGTGCTCGAGGAGTACGTGCGAGTGCTGACGCCAGGCGGACGTTTTCTGATCGACTTCCTGAACCGCGACGTGGTGCTCGCCAACCTGAAAGCCGAAGAGGTTCAGGAGATCGCTGGCCGACGCGTGCACATCGAGCGTTGGTTCGATCAAGAAACCCAGCGGATCAACAAGCGTATGCGCCTGGAAACGCCGGCTGGATCGGATCCGACCCGGCGGCGGACTCAGACCTACCTCGAGAGCGTCCGGGCCTACACCCGCGAAGAGGTGACCATCGGCGCGCGCTGGGCGGGTCTGGTGGTCGACGATCTCTACGGTAACTTTCAGGGAGAGCCTTTCGATCGTGACTCCGAACGACTCATCCTCGTCGGCCACAAACCCGGCTGACGATCCGGCCCTCGAGCTCGGTCTGCTGGCGCGGGGTCTTCTGCCACCGCTGCCGACCGCTTTTTTCCAAGGTCGCGATCACGACCTGTTGGCACCGGTCCGCTTTCTGGACGCTGGCAAGCTTCCGACCGGACCGGCGCCGAGCGTCGATCGTGCGGAGCTGGCGCAGGCTCTCGGCGTCGCCAACGCCGCCTACGGCCATCCGGCGGCCGAGACGTTGGCAGCCAAGCTGGCCGATCCGGCCACCCGGGTGGTGGTCACCGGCCAACAGCCCGGGCTCTATGGCGGCCCGCTGTATTCGCTCAGCAAGATGGTCGCCGCCGTCAAGTGGGCCCAGGCGATCGAAGACGCGGGCGAACCGGCGGTGGCGGTGTTCTGGGTGGCGACCGAAGACCACGACTTTGCGGAGGTCGCCCAGGCGGCTTTCCTGACGTCCACCGGCGTGCGCCATGTCAACCTAGGAGACGATCCGTCGCCCCTCCTGCCGGTGGGCATGCGCGTCTTCGGGCCAGGGCTCGAGGGCGTCGAGCAGGAGCTCGAAGGCGTCGACTTGCCGCGGCGCTGGTACCGCCCGAGCTCGCGCTTTGGGGAGGCCTTTTGTCGACTCATGGTGTCGGCCTTGGGCGAGCGCTCGCCCCTGATGCTCGACTCCATGCTGCCCGAGGTCAAGCAACTCCAGCGCCCGATCCTCACCCGGCTGGTCGAACGGCGTGCGGAGCTCGAAGCTGCCCAGGCGGCGGCCGACGCGGAAGTCGAACGGCGGGGTTATCCCCTGCAGGTCAAGCCCCAGCCGGGACTGTCGCCTCTCTTCATGCTCCATGGCGCCACACGTCGGCGAATCGCTTGGGCAGGCAATGACGGCTTTGAGTTGCGCGGCCTGGACGAAGCGCCTCGACCGCTGGCTCAACTTCGGCAGATCCTCGAAGATAACCCGTCGGTGATCAGCCCCGGGGTCCTGGCTCGGCCCGCGGTGCAGGACGCCTTGCTTGGAACCACACTGCAAATCATGGGACCGGCCGAGCTGTCCTACATGACCCAGGTGGCGCCGGCCTACGAGCTGCTGGACATCGAGCCACCCTGGACGACCTTGCGCCCCCAAGCCCTGGTGCTCGAGGCGCGACCGCTCAGCTACCTGAGGGAGATCGACGTCTCGCTCGACGAGCTTCAGACCGCCAAAGGCACGGACGCCCTCAACCAGTTGCTGATGGCAAAATTGGGCGAGGATCCCCTCGGCCCGGCGCGCCAGCAGATCGAACAGGCGCTCGCGGAGCTGCACGAGCCGCTGACGGCCGTCGACAAAAGTCTCGAAAGTGCATTGCGCAAGACCGGCCAGCACATCACCCGCGGGCTGGATCAGCTGGGCAAAAAGGTCGCGGGCGCCGTCGCTCGACGGAACGATGTCTGGCGCCGCCGGCTGGAGCAGATTCAAGCCTCTGTCTTGCCCAACGGCAAAGCCCAGGAGCGCTTTCTCTCGGTCGCCCATTTCTTGGCCCGCTATGGCGAAGGCTTCGGCGACGACTTCTTGGCCCAGCTCGAGCTCGACCCTCGTCGCCTCCATCTGATCACGGCGTCCCGGGCGCCGAGCGGGACCGGCGGAGCGAACAAATGAAACTCGACGTGCTGGCGATCGGTGCCCATCCGGACGACGTCGAGCTATCGTGCGGCGGCACCGTCGCGCTGCTCGCCGAGCAGGGCAAAAAGGTCGGCATCCTCCATCTGACCCGTGGCGAACGCGGGACCCGCGGCACGCCGGAAGAGCGTGAGCTCGAGGCGAAAGCCGCGGCCGACGCGATCGGCGCCGTCGACATGGCGTTCTTGGACTGCGGCGACGGCGCGCTGCGCCGGGGCGAGGCGGAAGAGGATGCCCTGATTGAGGTCTTGAGGGCCTGGCGACCCGAAATCATGCTCGGCCCGCCGGCGTCGGACCGTCATCCGGACCACGGTCGAGCCCATCGCTTGGTGGCCGACGCTGCGTTCTACGCTGGACTCGCTCGACGCGCCACCGGCGAGCCCCACCGACCCGGCGCCGTGTTCTCTTATATGCAGCACGATCCTTTCGACCCGGCGTTCATCGTCGACGTCACCTCGGTCTGGGATCGCAAGATAGCTGCGCTCGCCGCCTATGACAGCCAGCTCTATCGGGTGGACACCTATCGGGACGAACCGATGACCAAGGTCTCGAGCCCGGAGTACTTTCTGGCCATCGAGGGCCGAGCCCGTCACTTCGGCCAGATGATCGGCGCCGCGCTCGGCGAGCCTTTCTGGAGCCGCACCCCCCTAGCGATTCGCGACGTGATGGGCCTACTGCCGGACGGCTTCCGATGACGCCCTAAGCGCCCTAAGAACCCCAAGCCTTTGGCTTGGCGCTCTTAGCCCAGCCTCTCCTCTGCAGGCTCCGTCCGGAGGAACCGAACGAAGCCTGCGATTTAGCTTTGCCGATCGGCTGGCCTCCTTAACAGAATCAGAAGAAAGCTCAGCGCGCTTCGCGCACCAGCCTGAATCTTAGCCTTCGATAATTCTGGAATTGCAGATGGACGGTCTCTAAGCGGGCTCTTTCGCCACCTGATAGAGACCTTCCGGGCTTAGATACTGCAGGGTCACTTCCAGGCCGAGCTTGAGGACCGCCTCGTCGTGGAGGGGATACTTCTCTCCCGGGGTCAACTCATGCCCGCCCAAAGCCGAGCCGTTGGTCGAGTCGTGATCGGTGAAACTCCAGCCGTGGCCTTCGCGGACGAAATAGCCGTGCACCTTAGACACCGAATTGACCGCGATGGTGATGTCGTTGGTTGCGGAACGCCCGACCGAGATGAGGTGGGCGAACGGGTTGCCCGGCCGCTTGGTGACGAACGCCAGCTTGCCGAAATAACGCAGGATCGCGACGCTCTTGATCGAGACGGTCAAGAGCTGGACTCCGGAGTCGTTGGGATTCATCGTCCCGCTGATGCGCGACGGGTCGCTGCCCCCGGCACCGGGATGGGCGACCAGCAACGCCGGGACCGGGAATTCCTCGACGAACTGTTCGAGGGTGCTGCTCGCGGCCCGCTCCTGGACGTGCTGAAACGAGACGAAGCCGTGCTCATCGGCGTCCGGACAGCTCCAGGGGGAATCGCTCATGCAGACTCTCGTTAGCTCAGAAAAGTAGGCGCCTACAGCGCACCCTAGGCAGGATACCACGCCGGGCGAGAGAAGCAGAGAGCTGCACGTGGGCCCCTGACTTTCACCCCAGGCTCGCATCTCGGGCTGCTAGACTCCGCCGTTGTGCTTATTTTGCTTTCGCGATCCCTCAATCTGACCGTCGCTTTTCTCGTCGCCGCTTTTCTCGTCATCAGTGGTGGCACCGCAGGCGCCGCCGTGCCCAGTGATCGCTCGGCCCTCGAGCCGGCTTCCGCGGGAGGCCTCGCCGCCCTCGATCGCGCGCTGGTCAGACTGGCAAATCACCAGCGCTTGTTGGTGATCGCGGCCCATCCCGACGACGAAGACACCGCCCTTCTGACCTGGGTGGCCCGCGGCATCGGCGGCGAGGCCGCTTACCTCTCTTTGAGCCGGGGAGATGGCGGCCAGAATTTGATCGGGCCGGAGCTGGGCATCGGTCTTGGGCTCTTGCGCTCCCGGGAGCTGCAATCCGCCCGGCGCATCGACGGTGCCCGCCAGTTCTTCTCCCGTGCCTACGACTTCGGCTACACCCGATCCCTCGAGGAGACGCTAGAACGCTGGCCCAAAGACATCCTGCTCGAAGACACCATGCGCGTCATCCGGCGGTTCAAGCCGCAGGTCCTGGTCGCGGTGTTTCCGCCGACCGCCGCCGCTGGCCATGGCCAACACCAGGCGTCCGGTCTGGTGGCCGAGGAGATCTTCGAGCTTTCCGCCTCCCCCGACGCTTTCCCGCAGCTCGACGCCGAAGGGCTGCCACCTTGGCAGATTTCGTCATTTTATCGCGGCGCCTGGTGGGATCCTGAAGCGGCCAATGTCGAGCTGCCCCTCGGTACCCTCGAGCCGTTCACCGGCCGTTCGATTCTGCAACTGGCGCTGGCCAGCCGATCTCAGCATCGATGCCAGGACATGGGGTCGCTGCAGCCTCTGGGCGACGCCACCGGTCGCTTGACTTGGGTGGCCGGGGCCGGCCAACCGGGTGCCGGGCAGCCTGAATCCAGCGTGTCCGATTCGCCGTTTGCCGGCATCGACACCCGGCTGGCGGCGATCGCCGATTTGCTCGGCGACGCGGCGCTCCGGCGTCAAGTCGCCTCGCGGCTGGATCGAGTGGCCGAAATCGCGGTCACCGCCCGCCGCGAGCTGAGTGCCGGGCCCCAGAGCGCGGTCGAACCCCTGCTCGAGATCGTCCGTTCCCTGCGAGACCTCGATCAGGAGTTGGCGGCCGCGGAAGCCACCGTCGAGGGCGCGGCTCAGGCCCGGGGTTTGATCGCTGAGAAGCTGCAGATCGCGAGCGAAGGTCTGGCCAACGCGGCCCAGATCGTCGCCGACGCCGCCACTGACCGGCAGAGTGTCGTCCCGGGCGAGCGCTTCGAGGTGAAATCGATGTTCTGGAACGCCGGTGGTCTGCCGATCACCGATCTCGAGGTGACGGTTCAAAGCCCCCAAGGCTGGCGAGCCCTCAGCCACCAGCCAGCGGAACCCTCCCGATCCCGCTTTGCCACCCGGCTGACCGATGAGCAGCTGATCGAGATCGAGGTAGCCCCGGGCGCCCGGCCGACGACGCCTTATTTCCTCGAACGACCGTTGCAAGGCGATCTCTACGACTGGAGCGAGACCGCCCCCGCGATTCGTGGCGAGCCGTTCGAGCCGCCGCCGCTCAGCCTACGCTTTGCCTTCACATTCGGCGACGAGCCGATCACGCTCGAGCGCGAAGTGGTTTACCGAGTTCGTGACCAGGCCTTCGGCGAGGTCCGTCGACCCCTCGAAGCGGTGCCCGCGCTGGAGGTTTCCGTCGAGCCTGAGTTGGTGGTCTGGCCGATCGGTGACCGTCGCACCGAGACTCTGGAGGTCGAGATTGCCTCCAACGTCGAGCATCCGGTGCAAGCGCGTCTCGAGGTCACCGTCCCGGCCGGGTGGCGCCCCGTCGCACCGATCGAGGTCGACATCGAACCGGCCACTCGACGGCGGGTGGTCGAAATTCAGCTCGAGGCCGAGGCGATCGATGTTGTCACTTCAGGCCGCCATACCGTCGACGTCCAGGTCCACCACGAAGGCCGCACGTACCAACAGGCGGCACGCCGCGTCGACTACGAACACGTCCGACCGACGACCCGCCTCCTACCGGCGACGGTGCGGATTGCCGCCGGGGACATTCACTTGCCGCGGTTGAAGCGCCTGGGATACCTGCGCGGAGCCTCCGACCGCGTGCCGGAAGCCCTCCTTCGCATCGGCCTGCCCCTCGAACTGCTTTCAGCCGCGGAGTTGACCGCGGAGGCGCTGGAGCCGTTCGACGTCATCGTCATCGGCAGCCGGGCCTATGAGGTCGATCCGGCGTTGCTCCGCGTCAATTCCCTCCTTCTCGACTATGCGCGGGCCGGCGGGCTGTTGATCGTGCAATACCAGCAGTATCAATTCACCCGCGGTGGCTTCGCGCCGTTCCCGCTCGAGATCCGTCGCCCCCACGACCGGGTAACCGACGAGACGGCGGCGGTGCGGATCCTCGAACCGGAGCATCCCGTCTTCACGACACCGAACTCGCTCGGCGACGCCGACTGGTTGGGCTGGGTTCAGGAACGCGGCCTTTACATGGCGGGTACCTGGGACGACGCCTACCGTCCACTGCTGGCGATGGCCGATCCCGGCGGCGACGAAAGGCACGGTTCACTCCTGATCGCTCGCCTCGGCCAAGGCCACTATGTCTACACCGGGCTGGCTTTTTTCCGTCAGCTGCCGGCCGGCGTCACCGGCGCCTATCGACTCTTCGCCAATCTCCTGGCGTTAGGCGCCGACGACCGGCCTGGAGACTCGTCATGATCGATCGCTTGAATCTTTCCACAGCACGGCTGCGTCGTGCCGGCATGCTCGTCGTCGGCACCCTGTGGCTCGCCTCGATGACCGCCTGTGGCGACGGTCGCACGCCCCTGACCGTCTACTCGCCCCATGGCCGCGACCTGCTGAAGCTATTCGAGGAGACCTTCGAAGCGGCCAATCCGCAGATCGACGTGCGCTGCCTCGACATGGGTTCCCAGGAAGTCTACGAGCGGGTCCGTTCCGAGGCCGCCAATCCCCAATGCGACGTCTGGTTCGGGGGCCCGGCGACGATCCTGGCCCGTGGCGCTCGCGACGGCCTGCTCCAGCCTTTCCGTCCGAGCTGGGCTGACGCGGTGCCCGCGACGAGCCAGCATCCCGAGGATCTCTATTTCGGCCTCTACCGCACGCCACCGCTGCTGGTTTACAACCAGGACGCCATTCCCGAAGATGAGGCGCCGAACGATTGGCAAGATCTGCTCGACGAACGCTGGCAAGACCAGGTGCTGATTCGCGACCCGGTCGCCAGCGGCACGATGCGCACGATCTTCGGCATGATCTTGGCGCGTTCGGTCGCCGAGACCGGCGACACCGCCGGCGGCTTCGAGTGGCTCGAGCGACTCGACGCCCAAACCAAGGAATATGTCCATAGTCCGGCTTTGCTACATCAGAAGATGGTGCGCCAGGAAGGTCTGGTCACCATGTGGGAGCTGACCGACATTCTTTTCCAGCGTCTACGCGGAGCCCCCCTGGGCTACCGTTTCCCGACCAGTGGCTCGCCGGTGATCGACGATTCGATCGGCCTGGTGAAAGGCTCGAAACAGCCGGACGCGGCACGGGCATTTATCGAGTGGGTCGGCAGCCGTGAAGCCCAGCTGCTGGCCGCGGAGCAGGCGTTTCGCTTGCCGGCGCGCCAGGATCTGCCCGCCGACCAGCTGCCCGAATGGGCCCGAGAGGCGCTGGCCGACTTGGTCGTCGCCGAGGTCGACTGGGAGTTGATCGAGCGGGAAGGGGCAGAATGGATGAACGTCTGGGATCGCGACGTCCGGGGCAGATGAAGCCGGGGCAGAGGAAGCCGGGGCAAATGAAGGACAAGTAGGGGACGAGGGTTGAGCGAGAATTCAGGCGAAGAACAGCCATTTTTACAGATCCGCCACCTAGAGAAGAGCTTCGGCGATGTCCAGGTGTTGAAGGATCTCAACCTCGACCTGGCCGAGGGCGAGATCCTGGCCTTGCTCGGGCTGTCCGGCAGCGGCAAGACGACGGCCCTGCGTCTTCTGGCCGGCTTCGAGACTCCGGACCACGGCGAGATCCTGGTCGAGGGCAACGACGTCGCTGGCCTCGATCCCGCCAAACGCGGCTTCGGCATGGTGTTTCAGCACTATGCCCTCTTCCCGCACATGACGGTCTACGACAACGTCGCGTTCGGCCTGAAGGCCCAGCGCTGGCCACGGGAAAAGATCGACGATCGGGTGCGAGCCATGCTCGAGCTGGTCGCCCTGCCGGGCTTCGGTGAACGGCGGGTCAGCGAGGTCTCCGGCGGTCAGCAGCAGCGGGTGGCGCTGGCCCGAGCCTTGGCGCCAGAGCCACGGATCCTTCTCCTCGACGAGCCGCTCTCGAACCTCGATCCGGCCTTGCGGGAACGCACCCGGCGAGAGCTTCGTGCAGCGGTCCGGGAAGTCGGCATCACCACTGTTCTGGTGACCCACGAGCAAGAAGAAGCCTTTCACGTCGGCGACCGGGTGGCGGTGTTGGGGGGCGGCCGCTTGGAGCAGGTCGGAACGCCCCAAGAGCTGTATCGAGAGCCCGCCCGCCGCTTCGTCGCCACCTTCATCGGCCGCTCGAGCATTCTGCGCGGCTTCGTCGACGAGATTTCCGACCGTGGGCCTTTGGGCCGCGAGGCCTGGGTGGCCCTCGGGCAGGTTGAGGACATTCACGTCAGCTGGTCCGGAGTGCCGGCCGAGGTGGTCGCCGAAGGCGAACGGGTCGAGATCATCATCAAACCTGAGTCCCTGCGCTTGGCCAGCTCCCAGACCGGGGGCGCCCTGCCGGGCCGGGCGGTCGAGCATCGTTTCACCGGAGCGTTGACCTACTGTGCGGTGCGCTTGATCGGCGGCGAGGAAATCGAAGTGCTGGTCGACGCGCAGCCCCCGGCGATCCATGAAGAGGTCTTCGTAGCGCCCCGACCGGAGGGCCCGAAGCCACGGATCTTTCGACTCGAAGACGATACGGAGCCCAGCGGGCCGATGGTCCAGCCCACCGGCGAGGACTTCGCCGACCCCATCGCCGAGTCGATCGCCGAGGATGGCGACGAGTGAACTCTCCCGCCTCTTGGCTCGAGGCCACGATCCGGACCGTCCGCTCCGGACGGCTGGCGGTATTCGTCGCCCTCGGGCTCGTCTGGCTGGTCACTTACCCCCTGCTCCTGACCCTGCTCGAAGCCTTGGGTGGGGCCGGAGCTTGGACCCTCGAACATTTCGCCGAATTTGCCCGCCGCGGGGATGAGTGGCGCGCGCTGTGGCGCAGCCTCTGGATCTCGGCGGCCTCGGTGGTGCTGGCCGCCCTGGTCGGGGTGCCCCTGGCCTTCGTCTTCGAGCGCACCGACTTTCCAGGCCGGCGGGTGCTCGGGGCCCTGGTCGCCCTGCCCGTCGCCTTACCGCCCTTGGTCGGGGTGATCGCTTTTCTCTTCCTCTATGGCGAGAGCGGCTTCGTCTCGAGGGCGGTGCAGCTCGCGCTCGGGCTCGAGCAGCCGCCTTGGCGCTTGCATGGACCCGGGGCCATCCTGTTGGTCCACACTTACTCGATGTACGTCTATTTCTATCTCTTCGCGCGGGCGGCGCTCACCCGGCTCGACGGCTCGATGCTGGAAGCGGCAGCGGCCCTCGGCGCTGGGCCCTGGCGACGCTTGTGGCAAGTGACCCTGCCGCAACTCCGACCGGCGCTCTTGGGAGCGGCGCTTCTGACCTTCATGACCTCCCTGGGCTCGTTTTCGGCACCTTATATCTTTGCCGGCGGTTATCGGGTCATGACCACCCAGATCGTCGCTTCGAGGGTCAATGGACAATACGCCCTGGCCCAGGTCGAGGCGATCGTGCTGGCCCTGCTCGCCCTCGGCGCCCTGTGGCTGATCCGCCGTATCCAGGGCGAGGATGCGGTGGCCTCGGCCCACGGCGTCGCCCCGGAACGGCGGCGCATCGTCAGTCCGCTGGCGCGCTGGGGTTTTGCCGCCCTCGGCTGGGGTCTCGCCGTCTTCATGCTGCTGCCTCACCTCACCCTGATTTTGATCTCGTTCGTTCCCCACGGCACCTGGACGGTCGAACTCTTCCCGCCGGAGCTCGACTTTGGTAACTATCGGGAGCTTCTCTCCGAGCCAGAACGCCTGCGCCCGATGCTCAATTCCCTGTGGATGGCGACCGTCGCCACCGCCGGCGCGGTCGCTCTCGGCTTGCTGGCGGCACGTCAATCCCTGCGTCAGGGCGGTCGACTCGGGGCGATGCTCGAGGGCTTGATCGCCTTGCCGTGGGCGATCCCGGGCACCGTCTTCGCGGTCGCCCTGGGCACGGCTTTCTCCGTCAACGCGCCGTGGTTGGGTCGTTTTATCTGGATCGGCACGCCGATCATCCTACCCCTGGCGTATCTCGTCCGCTGCCTGCCGGTCACCGGTCGCGCGGCGCTGGCCGGTTTGCGCCAGCTCGATCCCGCCTTAGAAGAGGCGGCCCGCGGCCTCGGAGCCACCGCCTGGCGCTCCTTTTCCCAAGTCACCTTGCCGTTGGTCCGGCCGGCGATCATCGCCGGCCTGGGACTAGCGTTCATCACTGCCCTCGGTGACTTCGTGACCTCGATCGTGCTCTACACCTATGAGACCCGGCCGATCTCGATCGAGATTCAGTCCGCCCTCAGAGTGCAGGAATTCGGTATCGCCGCGGTCTACGGTGTTCTTCTGATGCTGATCTCAGCGGCCGCGTTCCTGCTCTGGGGCCGCGGCGATTCGCGCCCGTAGGAACCTGGCCGGTCACCCGCCAGGAGCCGCTGTCCCTTGACGACACCCGAAGAATCGAAGCTATCCCTGAAGCGCCTCTGGGTGCTGATGGTGACGGCGTTCGTCGACATGATCGGCTTCGCGCTACTGCTGCCCCTGGTGCCGCTCTACGCCACCCGTTTCGGTGCCGATGCTTTCACCGTCGGCATTTTGATGTCGGCCTTCGCCCTGGCCCAGATGATCTCCGGCCCCCTCTGGGGGCGACTCTCGGACCATGTTGGCCGACGACCCGTGATCCTCGGCGCACAGACGCTATCGGCCACCGCCTTTGTCACCTTCGCTTATGCCGATAGCGTCTGGATGCTGCTCCTATGTCGCCTGGTCCAGGGTGCCGGGGGCGGCACCACCAGCGTCCTTTCGGCCTACGTCAGCGATTCGGTGGGGCCACTGGAGCGGGCCAAGGGCCTGGGCTGGCTAACCGCTTGCACCTCCGCGGGGGTGATGATCGGCCCGGCGATTGGCTCGCTGGCGATCAGCGTCGGGTGGGGCATGGAATCTCCGGGGCTGATCGCGGCGGTGCTGTGCGTGCTCAACATCCTCTTTGCCTGGCGCTGGTTGCCGGAGTCGTCCGCCAAGACAGACCCGACGAAGCAACGCCAGCGTCAGCCGATCCGACATCAGATCCTGACGGTTTTTGCCCACCCGACCATTCCGGTCCATAGTCTGATCTGGATCTACACCGCCGGCATGATGGCCTTCTTCGCCATGAACGCCGTCATGGCCCTCTTTCTCGCCGCCCGCTTCGGCATTCACGAGGGCAATATCGGCTGGTTCTACGCCGCTGTCGGCCTGGTCTCGGTGATCATGCGCGCCGCGGTGTTGGGTTTCCTGGTGCGGCACTTCGGCGAGGTCCGGGTGCTGAGGCTCGGTGCCTTGCTGCTCGGGCTCGGCATGTGCGCCGCGCCCGCTGCCACCACCCCGGCGGAGTTCCTGGCGGCGGTGATCCTGGTGCCGACCGGCACCGCGCTGCTCTTTCCTTCCACCACCTCGCTGGTCTCCCGCTACGCCGACCCTCACGAAATGGGGCAAACCTTGGGCGTCCAGCAAGCCTTCGGCGGCATGAGTCGATTGATCGGGCCGATGTGGGGCGGCGCCGTCTTCCAGCACATCGGTCAGGGGGTGCCGTTCTGGCTCAGCGGCGGCCTGGTATTGGCAACGGCGCTTTTTGCCCTACGCCTGCATCCGGGCGAAGCCCCCAGGCGCCGCAAAGCCGAGCCACCACCTTCTGAAGGCCCAGCCGCAGACGTCGGATCCTGAACTTCACGAAGTCAGGCCCCAATCATGAGAAAAGCCAGGTGGATCACCTGGCTTGAAGCGTCGAAGTTGGTTGCGGGGGCAGGATTTGAACCTGCGACCTTTGGGTTATGAGCCCACGCCCGACATTTTCAGCTGATTTTTGCTCATTCCCGCTCGTTTTCTAACCACCCTACTTTCAGTGGATTACGGAGCGCTCGCTTTCCATCTCGCTCCCGCTGACATCTGAATCTTTCGGCTCCGTCTGTGGGATGGTCGTGGGATGCTGCTATGCGTCCCGACCGCCGACGAGTCGCAACTGCGTCGAGGCCGAAGCCGAGATCATCGAATCGAGACGGCGCATCGCCTCGGCGCTTGTGCTCTCAAACAGGTGGCCATAGACGTCCATGGTGAACGAGGTGGAGGCGTGTCCGAGCTGCCGGGATACGTACTTGGGATTCTCGCCTTGGCGAATCAGCAGCGAGGCGTAGGTGTGCCGCAACGTGTGCAACCCGATGCTCGGCCGCATTCCGGCCCCGGCCCGCAGCTTCGCGAAACGGCGCTTATACCAGTTATCCGGATCGATGGGCGTTCCCTTCGCAGTGCAGAAGACGAAGCCCAGCTGAGCCGACGCAGCCCGGTGATGTGCGAGCACGTCTAGCACCCGCTGCGGAACGTCCACGATGCGCTCGGAGTTGGCCGTCTTCGGCGTCGTGATCTTGCCTTGATAGATCGAGCGTCGCACCCGCAAACGCCCGCCGTTCCCGTTGGCCTCGACATCGCCCCATTGAAGACCGAAGACTTCACCCCGGCGGAGACCTGCGAACAAAGCCAGGTGAATGACGGCGTCATCCTCGGCCGAGTCGTCGGCCGCCGCTAGTAGAACGGTGATCTCCTGATCTTCAAGGAAGTCAGCCTCTGGGCGCCGGATCGACAACCGCTTCTGTCCCACGAGGGGATCGTGGGACATGTACGCCTGTGCGGGGTGTCTTGCCCAAGCGACGATACTGTGGAGCAGGTTCAGCAGGTTGTTGAACGACTTGGGTGTCATCTCGCCGGCCTCGATCTTCTCGGCTGCCCGGTGACGCCATTGCGCTACGACGCGGGCGGTGAGCGCGTCCGAGCGGAAGTCGCCGAATGCGGGAAGTAAATGCACCCGCAGCACAGACCGGTAGCTAGTGGCGGTTGACGGCTTAACCTCGCCCAGCATGAGCCGCGTGTCCAGGTCCGACAGCCAAGCAGCGAAGACCTCACGCATGAGGGCCGGTCGAATCTCCAAGTAGGATCCTTCGCGCACAGACGCGGCGGTCTTGTCGAGGAACGCCTCGGCGTCCTTCTTCCTGCGGAAGGTCCGCTCTCGGAGCTTCCCGTCGGCGCGGTAGCGGGCGTCGTATCGGACGGCTCCATCCTTGAGTACGCGCCGCCTGATCGAGCCTCTCATTTCCGTACCTCCTTAGTGGTGCGCTTTCGTTCGGCCTCTCGGACCCAACCTCTGACCGTTTTTGGTTTCGTGTCCAGGTCGCGGGCGATCGCGGTAAGCTTCTCCCCCGCTGCCGCTCTCTTGACCGCCTCCGCCTTCTTCTTCCGGTGTGCCGACACCCGGCATCGGTTGGAACAATAGAGAGCCTGTCGCCGCCGCCCGTCCTGCGATACCTCAAACCACTCTCGGCACGTCTGACACCGCCTGTAGTCCTTCTCCCCTTCCACCGCGCGGGCGAATTGCATCCACATCGCGCCGAGGAGATTGTGGGGCGTCAGGTGCAGCTCGACGTGGCGCCGAGCGGGGTTGTAGAGGAGGCTCGGGCTTGCGTTCTTCGTAAGCTTGCGATTGATCTCCCCTTGTACAAAGAACAGCCCCGCCAGCCGCACCGCAGCCCCGGGCTTCTCGTCTAGCAGGTACTTCCACAGCTCAGGGTGTTTATCCTCTGAGGCGATCGTTGCCACTCGCCTGTGATCCTCAGTCAGACGCGTGAAGCTGGCCCGCCACACCGCCGCTTTCTCGTTTTCCGAGTCGAGCTTGATCCACCTCTCGACCTCGCCTCTCTTCTTCAATGCATCCCACACCGCGAGTGCGTCACGCATGTCCCAGATCTCAAACCGCCAATCGGCCAGAAACTCGCCATTCTTCAGTCCATCGGCGACGATCTGGACGGCGACTCCGAGATGGCCGTAGCGGGCAGCGAAGTCCGAGATTCCTTCCATCGAATCTTCGACCTCGGCGAATCGCTGGAACAGGGCCGGCTCATCCTTGAGGGGCTCATATACCTGCGCCCCGCCTCGCGGTACGAGCCACCAGCCTTCGCGTGCTAATCCCCCTAGCCCCGGCATCTTGAGTTCCTCGGCCTGTACCCAACTCCACTTGCGCTCCCCCAGCCAATGAAACGCTATAAGACCACAAGAACGTAACTGCTCTTTCTTATCTTCCTGCATTGTGCCTTTCAAAATTGGATCTCGATTCAATCGTGTTACGCAAATGATACGATATCTTGTTTCTTTAATCAAGACTCATGGTTCGTCTCTTGCTATGGTAAGCGTATCGTTGAACGGGCGAAAGCACCATAGCAAGGAGCCACCATGCCATCGAAGCTCAGACAGATCAGGCAGGAACGAGGCTGGAGCCAGATCCGCCTCTCCGCGTACACGATGATCTCGCAGGGCGATTTGTCGAAGATCGAGCGCGGCAAGCTTCAAGCCGGCCCCACCCGCCGGCGGAGGATCGCTCGGGCGCTCGGTGTCGAGGAATGCGAGTTGTTCAGACCCGCCACGGACCAGCCGGCCGAGGCAGCCCAATGAAGCCCGTCGAGCCCGTGTCATTGCTGACCGCCCAGGATGTCGCGCGGCTCTTCTCCCTGCCGGTGAGCTGGGTCTATGCGAAGGCCGAAGCCGGCGAGCTGCCGAGCTTTAAGCTCGGACACTACCGCCGGTTCCGTGCGACAGAGATCGAGGAGCACCTTGAGGCACACCGCCAAGGTGTCGCAAATCGTCGCAGACCTGCGACAGCCGACAATGGGTAAGTGTCGCAAATGTCGCAGTCGCAGCCAGAGTTTCCTGTTGGGGTGCTCCCTGAGCGTGTCTTTCACTTCGTGCTGGAGGCAAGAGACGCGCTCGACGTCGATTACTCCCTCATCGCCGGGCCGTGTTTGGCTGCTCTGGCCGGCTGTATCGGGAACCGTCGGCGAATCGTCGTCAAACCGGGATCATGGACCGAGGCGGCTGTTCTGTGGGTCGCGATCGTCCTACGATCGGGAGGGAAAAAGACACCCGCCATCGGTCTGGTTCTGGAACATCTACACAAGCGACAGGATGCGGAGATCAAAGCAGCAAAAGCGCGTCAGGCCGAGTACGAGGAGCAGATACGGGGCAACCACAGGCCAACTGGAGAGCCCAAGCCCACCGAGAGGTTCCTTGTCTCCGACATCACAACCGAGGCGCTCTTGTCCGTCCATGAGGTGGCACCCCTCGGCCTACTGGCACACCGCGATGAGCTGGGCGGGTGGCTTCGCTCCTACAACCAGTACAAGGGCGGTAAAGGGACCGACGCTCAGACTTGGAGCGAGATGCACCAAGGCAAACCGGTTCTCGTCGATCGCAAGGGCAGCGGGACCTTGAGTGTCCAGAGAGCGGCTGTCTCGATTGTCGGAGGCATACAACCCGAACTACTGCGGACCACTCTTTCAGGCGAGCACCTGTATGACGGCATCGCGTCGCGCATCCTCTTCGTGGTGCCTGAAGAACGACTGGCAAAGTGGACCGAAGCAACGGTCAGCAACGAAGCCTTGGAGGGATGGGCTGAACTTCTGGACGAGCTTCTAGAGTTGCAGCCGGATGAGGATGGGAATCCGATCGACTTGCCGATGACCTCCGAGGCTAAGGCCGCTTGGGTTCGCTACCACGACGACCACGCTCAACGGGAAGCCGACGCCAATGGCCCGTACCGCTCAGCTTTGAGCAAGCTTAGAGCAACAACAGCCCGGTTGGCTCTGGTGATGCGGCTCGCCGAGGATCCGCAATCTAACAAGGTCGATCTCGACGCGATGAAAGCCGGCATCGAGATCAGCGAGTGGTTTGAGGACCAGGCTCGCCAGGTGTATCGGGGACTCGAGGAGAACGAACAGGAGCGCGACCAGCGGCAGCTGTGCGAGTGGATTGCCGACCGAGGCGGATCGACCACTAGCCGCGACTTTCAGAAAGACGGCCCCTACCGATTCCGCAAGACAGCGAAAGCAGCAAGGGAAGCGCTCGACGATCTGGTCGACTCGGGGCTAGCTGAGCGGCGAAAAGTAGGTCGCCGCGTGGAGTACCACCTCTTCGATTCCGACACCCTTGGAGAGTGAGTGTCCAGGCTTGCGACTGCGACTCTTGCGACAGTAGAACCGTCGCAACCTTGCGACAGATTGCGACAGACGGCCCGCAACTCACACCCACAGCTAGCAACCCATGAAAGGGCAGACCCATGAAAGAGCGCCGGTGCAAAGCTAAGCTCTCTGACGGCGCCCGGCAGTGTCAGAACCGGGCGATCCTCGGAGGCACCGTCTGCCGGGTACACGGAGGCTCGGCGCCGCAGGTCCGCAAGTCGGCACGAGAGCGGCTCAACGCCTTGGTAGAGCCGGCAATCGAGGCGCTCGCCGACGCTCTCAAGAGCGGCGACACAAAGGCCATCATACGGACTGCTCAGATCATCCTCGATCGCAGCGGATACGGTCCCGGGTCGCAGGTCGAGATCAGCGCCGAAGTCAAGGCCGACCCCGCACCGGCTGACGCCTCACCTGACGACTGGTTGCAGTGGTGCACCATCGAGGAAATGAGGACTCTACTGGACATTCAGGACGGCGCCAAAGCTCGCATGGAAGTCGGAGAGCCCAAGCCGATGGAGATGCAGAAGACGGCGGATCTGCAAGCACTTCCAGAGTAACCCTGCGCAAATCAAACCGAAGCCCCCCTGCGACCTGCTGGTAGCAAAACCCAAGACCCCAAAGGAGACTTAAATGAAGAAGAAGATTCTGATCGCCAGCATCACCGACGCCCAGAACGGCTCGGCCTTCTCGGGAACCTACCACGAACTCGATAGCTTTTTTGACGATGGTTGGGAACTAGAGGCCGCTGAACCGCTACGGCAGCGTGTCCTCTTTCGACTCGTTCGCCAAGGAAGGACTAGGCTGATCGCCCGGTCCATGGAACACCCCATAGATCCCACCGTAGCGGTAATAATGTCGAGTCATTCTAGGAGAGATACACCCGCAGACATGGGAAGAGGCACGCGCTCGCCGCTGCCGGTCGAGTACGGAGAACTCGCCAACGAGATCAGGGGCGGATGGGAGCTTACAGGCACCTATCCGTTTGGCCGCGTGATCAGCGACGGCCACGCCCTAATCGTGCTGAGGCGCGGCTAGAGCGGCACAGCTGGGCGCAGGGCTTCAGGCCACGCTCGAGGTTTCGACGGTGCTAGCGTAGCAACAACAGACGGGACCTCACCACATCCCCCGCCGCCCCAACGATTCCCACCGTCCGGCGCTGCCGAGGATGATATGGTCGAGCAACTTCACGCCGAGCATCTCCCCAGCCTCCGCCATGCGTCGGGTGAACGAGAGATCCTCCTTGCTCGGCGATGGGTCACCGCTTGGATGCGTATGGAACAGCACGAATCCCGAAGCGGACTGTAGCAGCGCCTCCTTGAATATCGCCCGCGGCTCGACTGCTGCCCTGCTTAACGTGCCGCGGTAGACCTCGCTTTCACCGATCAGCCGGTTGCGCACGTCGAGAAACAGCGCTCCCATACTCTCCTGATCACCCAACCCATACCGCAAGCTCAGGTAGCTCGCCACGGAGTCGGGCCGGTCTAGGAGATTCCGCCGCGGAATCCTCTCCCTCGCGACGCGCCGGGCAATCTCAAACGCAGCGATGATCGTTGCTGCCTTGGCATTGCCGATCCCGCGGCGGTGCAGGAATGCTCGATCTAGGCCCGCGAGTCCGATGAGACTGCCGTACTCGCTCAGCAGCTCACGGGCCAAGCCTCTTGCCGTTGAGCCCGGACAGCCATTGCGCAACAAGATCTCCACCAGTTCGGCGTTCGACAGAGCGTGTGCGCCGTGTCGGAATAGGCGCTCTCGCGGGTGGTCTTCATGTTGCGCCAGCCTCCGGCGCGGCGTCACATCCCTTCCTTCTGCTCCGCTCGCCACCGGCTGCGGATCCAGGCGTTGTTGAGGCGAGCTACCTTCAGGAGTTCGTCGGCGACGTTTTGGAGATTGTCGATGGCTATGTCGGTCTCTTCAGCCAATTGCAGCTCGAGCGGCCGTGGTCCATCCTCTCGTTGGGTCTCTTCGGCGTCGTAGAACTTGCGGACAGTCTCATATTCCGCCTTCAGCCCCTCATGCTGATGGTGAAGGCGCTGCATGATGCGATACAGCTCAAAACCGGTCTCGAGAAGCTGATCTTGGGCTTCCGAGACGGTCAAAGGTTTCGACATGCGAACCTCTCCTCTCGGTTGCCGAGTCAGTTCGTGGTGTCGTTCCAACCCGTGAATCCTGGAATCCGGATTACTCGGGCCGGCCATGACTTGGAGGCGATGCGGTGGTAAAGGCGAGCGAAGGCGCCGAGTTCTTCAAGAGCTTCTGCATGTTGCTCGAACGTGCCGCTGCTTGTGGCATAGACACGGACAACGGAGATCACCGCCAGCAACAAGCCAAGGTCGGTCGAGCGCTCGAGCAGGCAGAGGTCGCAGACGGGTGTGTCGTCCATATAGCCGACCGGACCGGAGCCGGTCTCTTGCTTGCGACAGACGGCGCACTCGGTGCCGGGGCTGTCGGCGACTCGGATGCTGTAGAGGGGATTGTCGGCGGACGATCGAGACAGGCCCTTGGGGAGCGGTCTCGCTTGGGCTTCGGCGAGCGGAGCGAAGGTTAGGGCTCTGCGGGTAGAATCGCAGTAGTCCGGCATGGGGGTGTCCTCCCTGTGTCGGGTTAGGTCCGGTGGTGTGTGCTTGGCGGCTTCACCATCGGGCCGCTTGTAGCGTGATCAACGGATCACACGGCTTGATAGACGACTATACGGCACTGACGGCATGACGGCAAGACGCTATTCCGCCACAAGGTCATGGCAGCATGGTGTAGTACACTCGGGCCATGGCTGAGGACGACAAACCCCGCGGCCCCCGTGGAGGGAAGACCACGGTCTCTAAGAAGGGCATGATCCGTAAGACGTTCTGGCTCCACGACGCCGAGAACGAGGCTCTACGCCAGGAGGCATTCGACTCCAGGCGGTCAGAAACAGAGATCGTGCGCGAGTTGCTGCGGCAGCGATACGACCTCCCGGACCCTGAGTGATCCGGAGCTTTTCCCGAAACCGGCCTCGATCTTGGCGGCTGTGACGCTCTCGCTGGTGATCGTCGAGCCGGTTGTCTAGTAGCAACCGGCGAGATCCGCGACGATCTCAGGCCCCGTGGCGCGCCCGGCCGGAGGCCCTGCAAGGGCGTCGGCGGCGTGAGTTGTGGGATAGGCGTGGGATGGGAGGCCCTAAGCGCCAAAAGGGGATCTGGCCGTTTCTGGCCGCATCCCCTTTGTTTCTCGCGCTTGAAGGTTGGTTGCGGGGGCAGGATTTGAACCTGCGACCTTTGGGTTATGAGCCCAACGAGCTACCGGACTGCTCCACCCCGCGTCACCGTTTTTTTTGAACCGTCAGGCGGCGGTAGGCCGGCCGCGCCAACGGCGAAATGAGAGTGTCTCACACGGATTCCGGACTGTCAATACCACCGAGAGGATCCAATCGCAGACGAAACTTGTCCCAGCCAAGCGGTGGACGATATCCTGGAGACTCGTTGGGGTATCTGAATCCCGACGTCTTTTACCCACTCAAAGGAGCCTCATGTTCGATATCGAAGAGCTGGAAGCTCGTGAGATTCTGGATTCCCGCGGCAATCCGACTCTCGAGGTCGACTGTCTGCTGGAAGGCGGCGCCCTCGGCCGGGCTGCTGTGCCCTCCGGGGCTTCGACCGGCGCTCGCGAGGCGCTCGAGCTGCGAGACGGCGGCCGGCGCTTTCTCGGCAAAGGCGTCACCCAGGCAGTCGACCACGTCGATGACGAGATCGCTCGTGCCATCACCGGCATGGACGCTCGTGAGCAAGTGTTGATCGACCGTACCTTGATCGAGCTCGACGGCACCACCGAAAAAAGCCGCCTCGGTGCCAATGCCATTCTTGGCGTGTCCCTGGCGGTGGCCAAAGCCGCGGCCGACGCCGCCTGCTTGCCGCTCTATGCTTATCTGGGCGGGCCGATGTCGACCTTGCTGCCGGTCCCCCAATTGAACGTGCTCAATGGCGGCGCCCACGCCAACAATTCGGTCGACATCCAAGAATTCATGCTGGTGCCGATGGGCTTCGACACCTTCTCGGAAGCCCTGCGCGCCGGGGTCGAGATCTACCACACGCTCAAGAAGCAAATCGACCGCCAGGGCATGACCACCGCAGTGGGCGACGAAGGGGGTTTTGCGCCCAATTTGCCCAACAATCGCGCGGCGCTCGACCTGTTGATGCAAGGCATCGAGGCCGCTGGCTATCGGCCCGGAGACCAATTTGGCCTGGCGCTGGACGTCGCAGCGAGCGAGCTGGTCGAAGGCGCCAACGGCAAAGGCGTCCACTACAACCTGCTGGGCGAAGGCCGTAGCGGCCTGACCAGCGATGATCTGATCTCCGTCTATGCCGAATGGATCGATGCCTATCCGCTGGTCTCGATCGAAGATGGTTTGGCCGAGAACGACCACGAGGGCTGGCGCACTCTGACCGACGAGCTCGGCGACGTCATCCAGCTGGTGGGCGACGACCTCTTCGTCACCAACCCACAAATCTTCGCGGACGGCATCGAGACCGGCCTGGCCAACTCCCTGCTGGTCAAGGTCAACCAGATCGGGACCCTCACCGAGACCTTGAAAGCCGTCGAGATGGCGAAGATCAACGCCTACACCAACGTCATCAGCCATCGCTCCGGCGAGACCGAAGACACCACCATCGCCGACCTTGCCGTCGCCACCCAGGCGGGTCAAATCAAGACCGGAGCCCCGTGCCGCAGCGATCGGGTCGCCAAGTACAATCGCCTGCTGCGCATTGAAGAGGAGCTGGAGGACGCGGCAGCCTATCTCGGGGCGAGCGCTTTCCCACGCTGGGAGGGGTGACAGACAAGGATCGTATGCCGGACGCGCCGGGCACATCTGAAGCTTCGACCGGTACGGCCGCCGCGGCCAAGCCGGCCGCTGGCGCGCCGCGGCATCCGTTCCGTCCGGTCCTCCTCCTGACGGTCCTGCTCGTGCTCGGCGTGCTCGCGACCGCCGGCCTCAAAAGCTATCGCGATCTGGAAACCGCCAAGAGCTATGAGCAACAGCTATTGGATGAGATCACCGACGTGAACGAGCGCATTCGAGCCCTCGATCGCCGAATCGACCGCATCCAACACGATCCCACCATGCTGGAGCGCTTGGCCCGCGAGGATCTCGGACTGGTGCGGGAGGGCGATCTGGTCATCATCCTGCCGGACGAGGTTCCAACTCGCCATCGTTTGACAACTTCGGGGTTCTCAGAACAGCAGGACAAGACCTCTGAGTCGCCAGTGATCGCGATCTCCCCATGACCGACTTCTGGGGCCCTTCGGCCCAACGACTGCGCGCTAGCGAGCCCTATCGCCGTCTGCTTGAAAAACTCGGCGAGGTGACCCGCCTGCCGGTGGCGGCCGCCGCCTGGGTCATGGAGCTACTGGCGGAAGATCTCGACCGGCAATTGCTGGTGGTCGTGCCCCATGAGGTCGACGCTTACGCCTGGATCGAAGCGTCGCAGCTCTACGGCTCCCGTCAAGACGACCGGCGCAATGGTGCCGTCTATTTCCCGGCGCCGGCGCTTTCCCCTTATCAGGAAGCGGCGATCTCGCTGCTGGTGCGGGCTGAAGAATCCCAGGCGGTCCACCGGATCGCCCGCGGCGAAGCGCGGACGGTCGTCACCACCCCCCGGGCCCTCTTCCGACGACTGCCGCGCGGCGAACACTATGCCCCGGCCGCGGTCCACATCCAGTCGGACGAGGAAGTGCCGATCGACGACCTGATCGAGCATCTGGTGCGCTGGGGATACCACCGTAGCGATCTGGTCTTCGAAGTCGGACAGTTCGCGGTCCGTGGCGGCGTCTTCGACGTTTTCCCCCCAGGTCAGCCTCTGCCCTTACGGCTCGACCTCTTCGGCGACACCGTCGAGTCGATCCGCACCTTTGAGACCGAGAGCCAGCGCTCGCAAGACACCGTCGAGCAGCTGACCCTTTTGCCCCTATCGCTCTTTCCGCAGGGCGAGGACGAAGCCTGGCGGATCGCAGACCTACTGGCCGAGCAAGCCGGCCCCCAGGTTGCCCAGGAGACCGCGGAACGCATCACCGCGCTGCGCGAGAACGGCTCCTATGACGGCTGGGAGCACTATCTGCCGCTGCTGGCCAAAGAGACTGTCTCCCTGCCCGAGCTGCTCGACAATCCCCTGGTGGTGACCCTCGACCCGACGTCGCTCTCTGAAGAGGTCGAGCACCACGCCGAGACCCTCGAGGTCGAATTTCGCGCCCGCATCGCCCAGAGTCGACCGGCGATGCCACCCGACGCACTCGAGCATCCGACGGAGACCGCCGACGCGGTGATCCACTGCGCCGACGTCTGGCTCGGCGATCTCTTCGCCAAAGCGAGCGAGGTGATCGACTTCAAAACCACCGCCACCGACTTGTTGCATGACAAGCTGGCGCTTTTCCCTCGCGAGGTCGAGACCGCCAAGGCGCGCGGCGACCGGGCGGTCCTGGTGGTACCTAAAGGCCACCGAAAGCGCATCACCGAGTTGCTCGACGTTCACGAAATCCCCATGGGCTCGGACGGCGTCGAGCTGGCGAGCGGCGATCTTCAGCGCGGCTTTCATCTGCCGGCGGCCGGGCTCACAGTCTTCGGCGAACGCCAGCTCATGCGCAAGAGCCCGATCGTGCGGCGCACCCGCGCCAAAGACAACAAGCGCTTCGGGCCATTTCTCTCTTCGCTGCGAGATCTCAAAATCGGCGACTACGTGGTTCACGTCGAGCATGGCATCGGCCAATTTGTGGCCCTGCGCAATCTCGGTCAGGAGACGGAGGACCCCAAGAATCTGCCGCCCGAGCTCTCCAGCTCGACATCGGAACGGGCGCAGGAGATCGAGGTCATGGAGATCTCCTACGCCAAAGGCCAGCGCCTCTTGCTGCCCCTCTCCCGCCTCGACCAGGTCCAGAAGTACAGCGGCATCGACGCCATCGCGCCGCGACTCGACCGCCTCGGCGGCACCTCTTGGAACCGCACCAAGCGCAAAATCAAAAAAGGCATGCGCGACATGGCGGAGGAGCTGCTCAAGCTCTACGCCGAGCGCCAGCTGGCCCAGGCGCCGAAGATCGTCGGCGGCTCCGACCTGCAGCGCCAGTTCGACGCCGCCTTCGAATACGACGAGACGCCGGATCAGCTCGAGGCAATCCGTGCCATTCAAGGCGACCTCGCCCGATCCCAGCCGATGGATCGCCTGCTGTGCGGCGACGTCGGCTTCGGCAAGACCGAGGTCGCCATGCGGGCGGCGTCGACCACCGTCGACGGCGGTTATCAGGTCGCGGTCTTAGCGCCGACGACTATCCTCGCCGACCAGCACCTCGAGACCTTCAAAAAGCGCTTCGCGGACACGCCGGTGGAAATCGACATGATCTCCCGCTTTCGCACCCACAAAGAGGCTCGCGACATCGAAAAGCGGGTCGCGGCTCACAAGATCGATATCCTGATCGGTACCCACCGCTTACTTAGCAGCAAGGTGGAATTCGCCAAGCTCGGTCTGGTGATCGTCGACGAAGAGCAGCGTTTCGGCGTCGCCCACAAGGAGCGGCTCAAGAAATTGCGCAAAGACGTTCATGTGCTGGCGATGTCGGCGACGCCGGTGCCGCGCACCCTCCAGCTGTCGTTGGCCGGGGTCCGTGACCTGTCCTTGATCGAGACGCCCCCCCGCGACCGCATGGCGATCGAGACCGCCATCGTGCCCTTCGATCCGCAGCTCATCCGCGAGGCAGTGGAGTACGAGATCGAACGCGGCGGCCAGGTCTATTACGTCTACAACCGGGTCGAGACCATCGAGGAGATGGCCATCTATCTCAAAGAGGCCATCCCGGGGGTCAAAATCACCGTCGGACACGGCCAACTCGATGAAAAAGAGCTGTCCCGGCGCATGCATGCCTTCACCGCCGGCGACTACGACGTGCTGTTGGCCACCACCATCATCGAAAACGGCATCGACATTCCCAACGTCAATACCATGCTCGTCCATCAGGCCGATCGCTTCGGTCTGGCGCAGCTCTATCAGCTTCGCGGGCGGGTCGGACGCAGCGATCAGCTGGCCTTCTGTTATTTGCTGGTGGCCTCAGATCGGGTGCTCAGCCAAGAGGCCAAGAAACGCCTGGACGCCATCCGTGAATTCACCGAGTTGGGCGCGGGCTTTCGCGTCGCCGGCCGCGACCTCGAAATCCGTGGCGCCGGCAACCTACTGGGCGCCGAGCAGAGCGGGCATATCGCCGCGGTCGGCATCGAGACTTATCTCAAGATGCTCGAAGAGACGGTCGCCGAGCTCAAGGGAGAAGCTCCGGAGGAGACGCCCTCGGTCGCTCTCGACTTGGGATTGGCGACGTCGATTCCGGAGACCTACGTCTCCGACGCCAATCTGCGCATGGAGATCTACCGTCGGCTGGCGACCGCCGAAGAGGCCGAGGCGGAAGTGCTGGCCGAGCTGCGGGATCGTTTCGGGCCGCCGCCGAACGGCGTCAAAACCTTGATTCGCATGGCCGCGCTCAAGCGTCAGGCCGAGGCGCTGCGCCTGCAGTCGATCTCGGCCCGCGGCGATCGTCTGGTGCTGCGCTTGCGGCAAGATGCTCGGGTCGATCCGGAACGCCTGATCGAGCTCGTGTCCCAACGACCCGGGGCACGCTTCAGCCCGTCAGGTGCCCTGACTCTGAACGGAGTCACGTCCGGCAAGGCTCTGGCCACCGCGCGCGAGGTGCTGATCGCTTTAAGCCCCGAAGATGCATGATTTGAAACGCCCTTTCATATAGGGTAGGGGGTGGTGGGCTGGCACCCAGACGACGTGCCGGTTGCATCGCAAGATCAACTACCGAAAGCGGCGATTCCATCTTCAGCCATCGACGACAACGAACCGTGGACGTGTGAGGCGAGAAAGGTTCATGCGCCGAAAACAAACAGGAGTCGACTTTTGTCGACAGGGCGCAGCCTTGATTCTCGCCATCAGCCTGCTCGCCAGCTGCCGCCAACCGCCGAGCATCGCGGCCGACGTCGCGGTGCTGATCCATGGCGAAGAAATGCATTACGACGAGTTCGAAGCGTTTTTGCGCGCCAGCATCGGCGACCCAGAGGCGGCGCTCGATAGCCGGGTCCAGAGCCGGCTCTTCGATCAGTTCTTGGACCAGCAGCTGTTGATCCGCCTGGCGGTCGAACGCGGCATGGTCGAGCCCGGCGTCGAGCTTCGGCAGGCAGTGGAGTTGGTGGTCAACAGCTTTCCCAAGACCAGCTGGGATGAGGCTCAGCTGCAGGCTTACTACCGAGCTCATGAGTCCGACTATCGCCGGCCCGAAGAAGTGCATCTGCGTCAGATCCTGGTCTCGGACCGCGAGGCAGCAGAGCAAGCGCTCGACGCGATCACGGGAGGTGAAGCCTTCGCCCAGGTCGCGGCACGCTTTTCGCAAGACCCGAACGCCCAGATGGGCGGCGACCAGGGGCGTCTGGCGCGGGATGACTTGCCGACCACCTATGCCGACACCATCTTCGACCTGGCCGCTGGCGAGGTCACCGACATCGTGACCGCCGACTATGGTTTCCACATCTTTCAAGTCGTTGACCGCTACCCTGCGGAGCTGCTGCCGTTAGAGGCCGTTGCGGGCTCGATTCGCGAGACCTTGGAGAGACAGCGAATGGATGAGATCATTGCCAGCTTCATCGATGAGGCCCGGGGGCGTTACAATGTCGTCGTCTTTCCTTCCAACATCCCCTTCGATTATCAAGGTGAATATGCGCATCAAGACACCGCAACCCGCGCTTCCTGAGCGTCTTTCTATTTTACGCGCGACACCTGCCGTCTCGCGCCTCCATCGAAGTGTCGTTCTGCCAGCTTGCCTGGCGCTGGCTCTTCAGGGCGTTGCCGCGGGTTCGGCGGCGGCCGACATCATCAACCGGATCGTGCTGCGGGTCAACGAGGAAATCCTCACGCTGTACGAATACGAGCAGCGCAAGACCAGCGAGATTTCGCTGATCCTCTCGGATCAGCGACTCGACTCGACCCAACGACAAGAACGTCTCGAAGAGGTCGGCCGTATGGTCCTGCAAAATACCTTCAGCGAGATGTTGCTGCTCTCGTTTGCCAACCAACATGGAATTCGAGTCACCGACTCCGACATCGACGAAGGCGTCAGCCAGCTGTTGAAGCGCCAAGGCATCGAGACCGAAGAGCAGCTACAGCAAGCTCTCAGTCAGTCAGCGATGACCATGGAGCAAGTGCGCGACAACACTTTTCGGGAACTGCTTTGGCAGCAGGTGGTGGGTCGCGAGGTCCAGCCCAAAGTCGTGATCAGTGAAGAGGAGCTGCGCGCCTACTACCGCACTCACAAGGAAGACTTCCGAGTCCCAGAGCAACGGTGGCTGAAGGAGATTATCGTCCTCGAGTCGAGCGGTTTAGAAGACGCGGAGTTGCGGCGCACCGCCGAGGAGGTTCGGGCTCAGCTTGTCGCGGGTGACGAGCTTGAGGCCGTCATCGAGCCCTACAAAGAAAAGGGCGTCTCAACCGGTGTCGTTGACCTCGAGTGGCTGCGCGTCGAAGAACTGGAATCGTCGCTCTCCGACGCCGCTTGGGCGCTAAAACCCGGAGAGTATTCCGAGCCGGTGCTAGCTCGCGGCGGCTACCACGTCATCCTGCTGGCCGGTCTGCGCGAGTCCGAGCTGAGGCCATTGGACGACGTCGAAAATCTGATCCGTCAACGCGAATATGGCAAGCGGTTCAACCGCGAGATGCGCACCTTTCTAGCCGACCTCGAGGCCAAGTCCTTCATCCAGGAAGATCTCCCGCCGGAAGCCGCCGGCTATCGAGCGATGATGTCGCAGTTCCAGACGGTGGACGAGATCGAGCTCTTCCGGGCTCCCGTGCTCGAGGCGGTCGAAGACGAGGCCGACGTGGCGACCGGCGAAGCTTCAGGCGACAGTTAAGGCTTGCCAGGCCCGTCCGGCTGTAGGTTGGGGATCTCCCATTGTCGTTCCGGACGGTCAGAAAGACCAATGGGCGTGGCACAAAGAGAGGACGGTCGGTCCGCCAAGCCTTTGTGCGCCGCGAAAAGACGTGACGGACGGTCCCGGACGGTTTTTCGCATCGCCCATGGTCGTTCCGGACGGTCCGGAACGACCATGGACGATGCCGAACCTCGACCGGAACGGCCCGGCGTGTCTTTAGATTAGAGCCAAAGCCGTTTCGGACGGTCCAGAATCGAAATGGGCGACTCTGGAAGCCGATTTCAGTCAAAAAAGACCAAGCTTTGGCGTGTCTCGCTGCAGTCGGCTCATCCGTCAGTCAAAGACGACCCAGCTGCCCTTTCCACAGATTCTCTGCAGACTCTCCGCAGTCCCGTAGGGAGGCACTGACCCCGCCCCGGAGATGAGAAAAAGAAAGTTCGAGCTGCCCATGTACTTCAACAGGAAAGTGTGCGGCGCGTCGGGGAATAGATTTTCAATGTACTGCGAAGCATAGTTTTTGAGATCACCCGCCGAAGCTGGTGCCGATGCCGTCAGATCGCCGTAAGGAATCGGAACCGGAAAGCCCTCTCGAAACGGCGTGCTCGTCACGAACAAGATCTCTCTCTCGAGGCGACCCAAAGTCACATCTTCGGGCAACACGCTGACTCGGTTCGGGCGATCACTGAGGTGAGCCAAGAAGCCAGAAACGGCTGACGAGACTCCTTGTGAGTCTCGGCCATGCGCCTCAAGGGTGTGAATACGCCGCAACAGACGCCGAGACCAGGCGAACGTCGGTGACGCGACATTTCCCAGTCCGGGCACCCTCTGGAACCAGAAGTAGCAACGCAAACGCCATCGCGGAGGAATAAACCAGGCGAAAGCTGCCACCAGCAGCAACGCACTACCGAAAACGACATAAATCGCAGCCCTCAACAGCCGAAGCCATATGTTCCAGAGAGACACAAAATCGAGACCGCTGTAGGCTTCTGGGCTCTGAATGTTCCCGTACTTGTCTTGAACGGAAAGCCTGACTCGCGACAGCGACTGCCGAGGAACATGAGCTGATTTCTTCAGGCTGTGAAAAGAAATCTTCTCCAGCCTTTCCTCAAACAGCTCGGCATCGGTCTCTAGGATGGCCTCAAATATCTCCTCACCACCGGCGGACCAGACTTCGCCGCCTTTTTCGTAAAATACCCGATCTATTTTCAGCTCTTTGCCAAGCACGAAGCGGCGAAATATATTCGACTGCGTCGCAGTAAAATTCATATCGACCGAGATACGAACCTCTGGATACAAGCGGAAAGCTCCATTCTCGCCGAACAGCCAAAGGCCCGTTTGCAGCTTTAATGCAGCTCCGATATCAAAGCCATTGTACTTCCGCGCCATCAGCTGCCATTCGGCCTGCCCACCTTTTTCTCGCCAATAAACTTCGGACTTCGAAGCGAGCCACTGATGGTTCCCCGAATCCCCGATAAAGGTCACATGCGATTTGGCATCGAAACGCTTGACCTCCGTCGCATTCGTGTGTGTCGAAAAAACTGACTTATCCTTTGAAAACCAAAGGTCTTTGTCAATGACGCCGATGTCAAGGACGCCGCGCTTCCAAGGCTCGCCGAGATGGTCTGGCGAACGAAAGATCTCGAAAGCCAGAGCACGGCCTTGACTCTTAAAATAATATCTTCCCTGCGCCCACAATATTTCAACCACAAACGGCAAGGGATAATTTGAGTCAAACGGTACGAATTTTCCATTTTCGTATCGATACGTGCCCGTAAAGCTGGATGCCCAAACCTCTCCTCTGACCCACCCAACGAAAGAAACAGCACCCGAGACTTCGGTCTCGGCCAGATCTGTCGAGCCTGGAGTCCATGTATAGAGGCCCGAGCGGGTTCCTATAAAGGTCGTACGGAGAGCGGTGTCTTCCAGAATAAAGTACGTTGGCTCTCGACTCTCTGGCCCAAGCTGGAGCGGGGACATCGAGCCATTCTGCAAAGAATACAACCCTTGGCTGGTACCGACCCATATCGATCCATCGACCTCGCTAAGATAATAGAATTCGCTTGGGGCGGCACCACCTGCGGAGACGACGACGTCGACATTGTGACCGTCAGCGGTCGAAAGCAGGCGCTCTTGTTCCAAAATCCACGTGATCTTATCGCGGTCTTCGATAATCCCATAAACGATCTCGGACTCGCTTCGGCGGATCAGGACCTGGCCTTCAGCGCCCCGTGGCATCAAGCAGGGCAAGATAATCATGGCGACGATCAGTAGAAACGATCGTCGCCAAGCCTTCAAGGCCGGCCCCTTTCTTTTGCGCACCATCCTACCCCTAGCAGTCGGTGGCAAAAGTATAGCCGCGCTACGAGCAGATCGAAGTCGCACCGACATGCCAGGAGCATACAGGGAATTATTGCTATATGCCAGACTTATTGCCGCCTTCCAGACTCCGGCTGGCGACCGTAAGATGAGTTGCCGGGAGGTCAACCTTGCAACAAGAGGATTCTTGTTGCGCCCCCCGGCTAACGGGCTAGCAGCCCGTGGCAAAGCCTTGCTAAAGCACCAATCAGATCGCGATCTCTTGGCATTGAGCCGCATGCCCAGGTGCAGAAGACCTCTTCTGGTCTGCGAGCCAAGAGTGTGTCGAGAAGACGACCGCGGAACGCGTGGAGCGATAGAGCTGACTCCAAGGAAAGGCCGACGTCTTCAGTCGATCTATCGGACCTTTTTCAATGATGCCCCAGAAATCTTGACCTGAAACGATAGCAAGATGTTCGGTCGAGGTGGGCAAAACAATTCGGTTGCCCAACTCTGCACCCGTCTCTGGCGAGATCTCGACCAAAGTCCAACCCGTTTCCCCATTCTGCGGGTCCGCTGATGTTTTCGCCAGAATAAAGAGTTGCTGACGCCAAGAGTAGAGCCCTGCGGGCATCGCGTTTCGCTCGACGTCCCGATACAGCCGGTAGAGACGGTCCATGCCAGGGAGCAATTGCCCATTTTCTTGACGGATTTCAATCGGAGGGATCTTGAGATCTTCGGGAAAGTCCGGCAAACGGTCCATGGAAAGACGTTCCAAATCGACTCTTCCTACCCAAGGTTCTTCTTCCTCCATCATGAGCACATAAACCGAGCCTTCGACGGTTGCCATATATGAAAAATCGCGGCCGAAGAACTTTTCTTTCAGATCAGCGGATGCTCTGCGTTCGGCGGCGTCACCCCCAAGATCTCCGGTATCGCCCGGCATTTCGAGCGGCAGATATCGAAGAGGCTCATCCCATGGAAGATAAGCGAACGTATTCCAATACCTATCGCCATGCCGGTTCTTGAAGTCGTCCGTCTCGATGAAATCAGCATTGACGACCAGCCCCTCCGAAACCGGGGCGAACCTCTGAACCTCCCAGAGAACAACCGGTTCCTGACCCTCAGGGACCGCCAGTTCCTGATCTGAAGTGACGATCGACTTGACAACTTCACCGGACGGATCAAACAGCCGCACTTGACTGGGCAGCCAGCGCCCCTCTTCCACCGTTCTCAGGTCGAGCAGGGCAAAACCATCATAGGAATAATCTTCCGACCACATCGGCCGCAGGTACCAAGGGTTCCGATAGGAATACCGATCTTCCGACTCCACCAGGCCTCCGACATCCATCTTGGCCAAGCGCGAGAACGACATATCGGCGACGAGGATTCGATCCTCAGCGATCAGTCCCGAAGTCGTCCACGCGAGAAGCGCGGGGCTACGGTTCTGAGCCGAAGCATCGCCCTCCGATTCCATGAGCTGAAATGAATAGCATTTGTCCGGCGAAAGATCCGCTATCGACTCTATGGGGCCTTGAATCGTAGGATAGCTCGCGCGGTTCCTTGTCGCCTGGTACTTTGTGCCGGTCGAGGACGCCAGACCTTCGAACAAGACCAGAAGCGTCGCTAACAAGACGATCGATGCGACGAATAAAATTCGCTGCCTTAATTTATAACTTTTTTCGATGCTGGCGCGCTGCTCAAGCGTCGAGGCCGACCATGCAGCCGCTTTTATTTGACTCATAATTCTCTCTAAAAAATTTAAACATTATTAAACTCAAGTTTCCCAACGCGTCAGCGACCCTAACTACCGGTCCAGTCCGAGCCGCCGCCGCCACAAAGGCCTGGCCCGGCAAGACCTCCGAAACTCTGCATGTTCGAGCCGGGCCCTTGGCTCTCCAAACTCGACTGACCCGACACCGCTCCGTAACTCACGAACAGGAGGCATCCGAAAAGCAACAGCACCTTCATTTTCCCCGAGAGCCTTAAACTCAGATGCCGCTCACGCGGCGAAGAGCCCTCCCGGCTCTTCCATGGATCCAACAGCATACTCAACTCCTCCATTGAGATAATCTTCCGAGCCTGAGCGGCTCGATTCGACGCTTGCGCGTTCTCTTACGACACAGACTGAAATCCTTTGGCGACCGGGACGACGCTCCTCGTGACCGCAGGCCGCAGCGAGCCTCACGCAGCCGCCCTGGGACCTGAAACGCGCCCGGCTCGGCCGGCGGCGCGCCCGATTCCCATTCCGACGCCGAAGATTGCGGACGGGCTCGCGAAATTGCCACGCTTGCCGCTCCCTCGGCAGGGGCAGGCGAGGCTGACCGTGGCCGGACGTCGACACCGAACGAAAGGTGTTGGCCGGCGGCGTGGACAGCGCCCTGAAGCTGAAGATCGGCTGCGGCATTCTGATGAGACTGAAAAACGAAGACGGCGTCGTCGGACGCGAGAACTCGAAGCATAACAGCCGCCGCCCCGGGCGGCGACTCTCGGAACCTTTGCTCTTGTCGAGTCGGATCCCGAGCGATGCTGCGCGCCGATCTCACGACCGTCGAACACTCACCGGCGAGAAGTTGCAGGGGACGCTCAGCGACGTGCGGTGGCTGGCAACCCGCCGAGGCTCCCTTGATGGCGACTCCTCTGACCTGCGCAAGCATCTCCAAGCTTATCATCATCAGAACCTATCGACGGCAAAGATCTTGTGCCGTCGCAGTTTTCACGGTAATATTGATACTAGTCGATACGACCTGGATAGCAAGCACGATTATCGAACGATAGTAAAGAAGCATCGGACAACGCCTTAAGGCAGAAACTTCCCCGCTCAGAGGATCGAACCCCCTGGAAAAAGCCAAACTGAGCGAACTCAGTGAAGCCTGTGTCAGTCTAAGCTGAATAGCTCTCAAGTTACATCGCGAAAAACAAGCGCCATATGTATCATGGCTGATGAGAATGATATCTCGCGTCTGCTGCATTCCTGGAACATCGGGAATCTCGAGGCTCGCGACCAATTGATTCCGGTGGTCCTCGACGAGCTACGCTGCATCGCAAGGCAGCAAATGGCGGGCGAGAGCAATGGGCATACCCTCCAACCGACCGCTCTGGTTAACGAGGTCTACCTCAAGTTGGCCGAGCAGAAGTGCGTTCAATGGAAGGATCGCCGTGAGTTCTTTGGTGTCGCCGCCAGGCTTGCCCGGCGAATCCTTGTCGACCATGCGCGCCGTCGGCAGGCCCAAAAGCGCGGCGCCGCCTTCGAGAAGTCTCCGCTCGAGGAAGCGGTGGGCCTCTGCTCGGGCAAACTCCCGGACCTCATCGCCCTGGACGACGCTCTCCGGGATCTCGAGAAAGCAGATCTCAGGAGCAGCAGAGTCGTGGAGCTCCATATCTTCGCTGGCCTCGACTTCGGAGAGATCTCCAAGGTGTTGGAAATTTCTCGGTCAACGACCATGCGTTCCTGGAGCCACGCCAAGCTCTGGCTGTACCGGGAGCTTTCTGATGCTTAGAATTATTGACTGCGGCAATCGCCGCAGGATCTGCGGAGGGCCTTTCGATGACTGATCTTCAGCGCGTGCAAGAGGTGCTTTACGACGCGCTTCAGTGTGACCCGTCGGCACGAGACGTCTTCCTGGACGACGCCTGCCAAGGAGACCATGACCTCCGTCACGAGATCGACTCTCTCCTCAGCCAAGAAGAGGCAAGGGTCCCGATCCTCCAGCAGCCGTTGTTCAACATCCATGAGCCACCCAAGCTGCCGGAATGCTTCACCCCGGACCAAAAAGTCGACCCTTTCACCATCGACAAAAGAATTGGCCCGTATCTCGTCAAGAGGATCTTGGGCGAGGGCGGCATGGCGGTCGTCGCACTGGCCATCCGGGCGGATCACTTCGAGAAGCAGGTGGCCCTGAAGGTCGCCCGCCCCGGCGTCATGTCCGAAGAGGTCAAGCGGCGATTCCATGATGAGCGACAGCTCCTAGCCAGGCTCGAGCACCCGAACATCACCCGGCTTTACGACGGCGGCACCACCGATGACGGCCTGCCCTATTACGTGATGGAGTATGTCGATGGCAAGTCGATCACCCGGCATTGCGAGATCGCGAAATCGAGCCTGCGCGAAGAATTAGAGCTCGTGCTCCAAATCTGCTCGGCTCTAGGGTACGCCCATCAAAGATTGGTCGTTCACCGCGATCTCAAACCTCAGAACATATATGTCGGCACCGACGGCCACGTCAAAGTCCTTGATTTCGGCATCGCCAAAGTCTTGAGCACCGATCAGTCCCCGGGCGCGACGTCCCCATGCCTGAACCCGATGACTCCCAAATATGCCAGCCCGGAGCAGATCCGTGGGGAGCCGGCCTCGACGGGTACCGACATCTATTCGACCGGAGTGATTCTTTATGAATTGCTGGCGCACAGGCACCCCTTTGAACATGCCGCCGACCCCGGGCATCTTGCGGCCGCCATCCGCGAAGAGCAACCGCCTTCTCTTCGCACCGCTTTAGCTCGCCAGCACCGGCGACCGGCCTTTAGCAAGGACCTTGACTGCATCGTTCTGAAAGCGATGAACAAAGAACCGGGCGAGCGCTACCCTTCCGCACAAGCACTTGCCGACGACATCCGTCGATTCCTGAAAGGCAAGCCGGTCTCGGCACGAACGCAATCCTGGCATTACACGGCGTCCAAATACCTCTATCGAAACCGTACATTGGGCGCTGCGGCCATTCTGCTCATCACCGTGGCATTGGCACTCTTTCTCGCCGTGACCTCGGCCCGGGAAAAGTCACAAGAGGAGCGTACGCTACAAGCCAGGGCCAAAGAGCGTGCTTACCGAACGGCGATGAGAGGCCAGTCGCTCGAATTACTTCACGACGTTCTCGACGCCGTGGCCAGTCGCCGGCCAGGCCAGGCAGAGATGGCGCTAGCGCAAGCCCTTGGGCACGGCGAGAAAGATCTGGAGCTCGACGCGACTTACCTCTTACCCCAGGCAGATATTCTATCGGCCGCAATTCTGACCCTTAATCGTTCAGGTCTTTATTCCGGCGAAATAGAAGTCGCCGAAGCCATCGAGCTCCGACTCAGAGATCGATATGACAAGGATTGGGAACCGCTATCCCGGTCGTTGAACAATGTTGGGGTTTTGTACTTCAAGTTAAAAGACTACGACAAAGCGGAAGCGCTCTATATAGAGTCCTTAAATTTAAAGAAGTATGTGTGCTCCGAAACCTATGACGTAAACCTTGACCCTGCGATGAGCAACCTCGCAATGCTTCACAGCCGGCGTGGCGAACTCCAGGAGGAATTGGGGTATTACAGCAAGGTGGTCGATCTGCGAGCGGAACGGCTGGGTGAGGAACATCCGATGGTCGCGAATTCTTCCCAGAAACTGGGCTTACTTCGAAAGTTGGTCGTCACCGACCTACATCCGCAAGCCCAACTCGCTTGTACTTTGTCGCCACCGTAAATCCTCACGCAAGGAGCTTCGCCTCAGCTCCGTTTGGCGACGCGCTCGGATCGATCAGCAACGTGCCCGATCGCGGGCGGCGGGTGGTTGACTCATTCGCTCTTGCACAGTGTCCTTGACCTCGGAGATCAACTCTTCGCTCAGGGTCCGCGCCTGGGTCGCCTCGAGCCACAGCTTGAGCGCTGCTAGTGCCTCCGCGTCTTCGCCCAAGTCGCGGAAACGCTGGTAGGTATCGCCGGCCAGATCTTCGAGCTCCGGCCAGCGCCCAGCGAAGCGCAGCAGCGCCGAGAGATCGAGGCTGACCAGGGCAACCGCGTAGGGAACCTCGAAGTGGATCAGGCCGGTCCGCGCTTTGCGGTAGCGTTGCTCGCCCTGATCGACTCGGCCGAGGCGGATCAGGATTCGGCCCTCTACCCAATACAGTCGACACTTCTGAACGCTCCGACGACGGCCGAGCAGACGACGGGCTTTGCGCAGGTGCTCGACCGCGATCGGCAACAGCGCTGGATCGTCGGCCTTGGACACGGCGTCCGCAAGATTGTGCGTTGCTGAATGCTCCGACCTGGAATCGAGCCCACCACTAGCGAGAGCCGTACTCAAGATCGAGACAGCTTCCTGAAAACGGCCCGCTTCGATCAGAACAGCACCATGCAATGCCGCAGCCGTACCTGCGCCCGTTTGATCCTCCGAACCCTCGAAGAGATCACAGGCTCGTTGAATCAAGCGCAGCGCTTCGCCAGATCGTCCCTGACAGACTCGTAGGTAGGCGACGCGCATTGCCAAGCCTGCTCGACAGGAGTCGGATACCTGCTGTCGGCAAAGACGATAAGCCGATCGGTAAGCAGTTTCAGCGTCTTCGTACCGGGTGACTGCCCGAAATGCGCTACCCAACAGGCCGTAGCTCCTCACGACTCGTTCTCGGTGCTCCCGCCGGCCAGCGGGGGTAGGGGCTTCCGGCATAGCTTGCGCTAATCGAAGCCCGAATTTGGCCAGCTCCAGACCCGACTGATGATCGTTAAATGTGGTCTCCTCGCAGAAATCGAGGAAAAGATCACAGAATCCTGGATCCCAGTAGCAAGCTCGCTCCAGCACCAGCTCGGCGGCTTCCGGAAGCTGAGGCTTCAGCTCCCGGAGAAGGCGCTGTGCATGTTTCTCCGAGTGTGGCATCTCGCTATCTTTCCGATCTAGCTGGCCATTGTAACAAGCTCGATGGCTGACAGGGGGCACGACCGAGGTCGCGCCCCACTCTAAACTAGCCGGTTGGTACAACAACAGAACTCATACCTGACTGAATTCGAGTCTGAATTCGCACCGAAGCCTCCTCATTATCGAGCTCACGGCGACCACCGGATTGCGGCGACGCGTCTCGATTCCAATCCAGCATTCTGGCGCGAGAAGTGCTAGCCGAGGGTCGGTCCGCCGAATGCCAACCGAAACCAGGTCGAGTGTCGGGGGTGAGCTGGCCCGGCATGGAATCCCTGAATCGCTCTGGCGTACTCCCGGTTGACTTTCCGTCTGAAAGTACAAATCAGGCACGGAATGCACTTGTTCTCCTTTTTTGGGTGCTACCGTTGAATCACCCCGAAAGTAGAAGACTGTGACGCTTCGCCGAAAGCCGGGGCAATGACTTCCAGGAGGATGCAGAATGCCGACCCCTCAAACGCCCGCCACGAGCGCCTTAGCGCTCACCCCTTGAAGACGTCGCCCACTGGTCGGACGCTGCCACTGAGCAGCCGAAAGGCACCGCTCTAAGGCTTCGGACGCTGGTCCGCTTTGGAGACCGGGATCAGATTCTGGAGAGCTTTCGACAGATCGGCCGACACCTGGAAGCGCTGGAGCAGATGGTCCAAGACGCCGGTGTCGAGCAAGCGAGTGACGGGCTTTACGTCTTCCAGATCTTCGAAAAACTTCGCTCCGAGCCGTGGGAGAGCCCAGAGGATTTGCTCGATCCTCGAGTCGACGTGCCCTACCAGGAGCTAATCTCAATGGCCGTCGCCCACGCCGGCCGAGCCGATGGCGACGAAAGGGAGCAGCTCCAGCAACTGAGCCAGCGACTGACGGCCTCCTTGAGTGAGGAGCTCGGCCAGGAAGGATTCGTCACCCAACTCATCGATCGCCTGGTCGGTTTCGGCGAAGACACCGCTGAAGAAACCCTACATCAGATCAACGCGCTCTACCGTCGTCGGCGTCAGATCGCCGCCGGTTAGCAAAATCTCAGCTCAACTCGATCTGGCGCACGCTTCGGTGAGCGCGGGATCGACAGGTTGGGAGTTCGGCAGGCACCAAGAAAGGAGGGAATTCTACCCGGGCGGCGTCCGCGGTTATATGGAAAGGGTCGTGGGCGCCGCTGATTCTTGGTAGCTTAATTCAAGGCATCGCCAGCTATCGGCCTCGAGCCAGACGGAGTAGGAAGTGATCCGCTTTGACGGACATCCCAGCGGCGGTTTGTGAGCTGACTTCGAATCGCGCCAAAATGGGTGACGTCGATTCGTTGGCCGCCTGACGGACCTCGCAGCCTTCGCCAAGACACTCTCGACGATAGCGAGCGGGCCAGTCCGCAAGCTCTGCGTCCGTCAGCATCACTACGGCGCCAGCAGACGTTCCCCGAGCCCAATAGCTCGCAATCTGCTGATGCACCTCTCGATAGCCCCTTCGACCCCAGATTTTTGTTTCGACGATCGCCAGTGTCGAATCTCCTGATCGCTGGAGCAAGACGTCCGTCCGCCCAGCTCCTCGCTGCACTTCCCGGCCTGATTGCCAGCCGAGTAGCTCGAAACCGATCGCTAGCAGGGCGGCAAAGACGGACTCGGGAACGAGCTGCTTGCCACGATCTCCAGGGCGAAAGAAGTCAGCGCTGGAAACGTGGAGTCGATGGAGGAGTGTCTGGAGATCCTGCCGCAGCCGCTGTTGCAAACGACGTTCCGATGACGGCACCGTCGGTAAGCTCAAAATGCTGCTGATCGGCTGAACCACCACAGGGTCCGCCTTGATCGACCCACTGATCCTCAACAAGCCGGACGCCGCCAGCAGGTCAAGCACATCTCCGAAGTCGAGTTGCAGCAAAGGGCCGGGTGGACTGCACGCTTGCTGCAAAGCGATACGAGAGACCTCTCCATTACTTTGGCCGACGAGATCCCAAACCTTCTGAGGAGCCTCGGAAAGCAAGGGATCTGCGAAAGAAAGCTGAAAGCTGCGCAGGAACTCCTTATTTCGATCCTGGAAATCGATAAAGATCCTGGCGACGTCTCGTTCCGTTGGGAACTCCAGAGTCCAGAGGGACTCCAGTCCATAGGTGACCAGCGCGGGATTGCCACCGGAGGCAAAGAACAGGGCCTCGAGCACCTCGGCAGACAGTGGCTGGCCCCGATCCGCAAAAGGACGGGCCACGCCGCGAATCGCCTCGAGCATCGATTGCAAGCTATTGAAGAATGCACGCCCAGGAGGTTCGGCGGACTCGCCATGCATCGGCCTCGCGTAGCGGTCGAACTCGTCATACAGCAACACGAGATTCGGCGGCACGCCATCTCGATCGAAGTAAGCCTGAATCAAGTCGCTGGCCTTCAGCACGCCCATCGCAGAGACTCCGAGCTCGCCGGCCAAGTCTTCGAAACAGGCGGCGAGCGTCTGCTGGGGCGGCGGTTCGCGAAAAAGAATCACGCGTATGTCGGGAGAGCTTTCAAGCTCTTCTCGGATCTGCTGGAGGAAAACACTCTTTCCCATGCCCCGGCCGGCAAGCACCACGACACCATCGCCACGACGTAACTGTTCGACGACCGGCGTGACTTCCGAGCGACGGATCTCGACCATCGGATCAGGCCGATTCCAGTCGTAAGGATTCACACCGCCACCTGATCGAGCTCTGGGACAAACGTCCGGCTATACCAGCGCAAGAGCTCAGGGATGTAGGGACTGTCGTGCGAGCCCAGAAGGAGTCCGAACTTGCGCAGGGTACGGATCGCCGGCTGATGCCAACCGCCAGCCGCATGGATAGCGGTCTTCAAATCTCCTGCCGACTCGTGACTCAATCGATGGAGAAGGAGCGATGCCTCGGGATAACGCTTATCCAACAGGAAGTAGATCTCTCGCAGAGTATTGAGGACGTGATCGCGATCGACAAAGAGATCGATGGCCTGGTCGCAGAACGGATCTGTTCCGGTGTGCCCAGACTCTTGTCGACGACTCCGCGAAGCTTCGAGCAAGGCTGAACCCAGTTGTCGGTGAAGCAGGGGATGTCCGCCCGTCCAGCGACGTGCGAGGATTCTCGTCTTCTCGCCAACGTCCAAGCCGACCCGACGACCAAGCCGGGTGAGAAGCTCATCGGCATCTTCGCTTGTCATCGGGCCTAACCAGCGCGGCACAAACCAGTTGAGCATCGGGTTGGGCCGGCCATTCATTTCCGGATGGTCGAAAAACTCCGAGTCTCGACCGATCACAACCAGAGCCAGACGACTGGGCTCCTGAGCCTGAGCATGGGCGCGGAACATACCGAAAAGCTGATCAATACCGGAAATTGCGGAATCCCCCACGGTACTTTCAAAGAGGAGATCGTACTCATCGAAAACAATGACGATTGGCCAGGGAGCCTTTTCCAGGGCCACTTCGAGCAGCCGATGGAGGTCCCGCAGTGGATTGCCTTGCAACGGCCTCCAACTCGGGTCGATCGATTCGCGAGCCAGGCGCGCTTCTAGGTCACGGATCAATTGTTCGGCGAGAGACTCCAGGGTTCGCTCACAAAGCCCTTGGACATCCAGCCAGATGACGGGTGCGGTGGCCTTCTCCCACCGTGGTCCGAGCCCTCCCGTCGATAGGCTGCTCGCCGGATCGAGCTTGTCAGTCACCGCGCGGCATAGCGTCGTCTTGCCGATCTTGCGCAATCCGAAAACACCCAGAGACTGTCCCGCCTGAAGCCGCTTCGAGAGATCTGCTACCAGGTCGCTGCGTCCGATCACTTGACGGCCCCTGGCCGGAAGCCTTCGGTCGAAAATGTCGTAGATGGAAAGGTGAGGGCGGAACTGCTCGGCCAGCGGCGGCAACTTGCCGTCGATCAGAGGCCAGGGTACCCATTGGCCCCATAGCTGGTAGATGCGGGCCAGCCGTTCTTCCAGCCCCGGATATCCGTCCGCGACAATCAGGAGATCCGGGTCGACATCGTACTCACGACGCAGGAGCTCTTCCTCCGCCAGTTTGAGATCCTCGCCTCGAACCTTGTCACCGGCGGCGAGGAGCAGCACTTCCGAGGCAGTACCATAGAGATCGCGGAGTTCTGCCGGCAGCGTGATCTGGAGATGCCAGTGCCCGGTTCGAACCTCTTGTCGCAGACGCATCAGCTGCGCACCGTCGCTCTCCAGCCGGCGTAGGAGCTGGTCGCCCCAAGGAATTCTCTTGGCCAGCAGCTGCTCTTCGACGCTGCGCTGGCTTGTCACGGTTGGCGAATGACCGCGCCCAGCCTCCCTGGAGCTGGCCGCCCTGCTGGTGATCTGCGTGAATCCGTCTCGGAGCTGGTCACAGAACTCCGCGACCGATCGAGGCCGATCTTCAGGTTTCCGGGCAACCGCCTGGCTAATGGCGGCTCGGACCTGCAGAGGAGTGTCCAGGCGAGCGACAAAATTCGACGTCTCCCACAAGACGTCAGACGGCAAGTCAGAGCCGTGAAGCGCGAAAAGCGCCGTCATACCCAGACTGTACACGTCGGCCAACTCATTCGCCTGTCTGGCGTCTGCCATGGCCTCCGGCGGGGCATAGAGAAACGTACCGAGCATCGACGTGCGCGTACCGCCGGTGGTGTCGAAGGCGCGGACCAGATCGAAGTCGGTCAGCTTAGGCGAGCCGTCGAGCGCCAGCAGGATATTGTGCGGTTTGACGTCGCGATGAACGACACCGCGGGCGTGGGCGAGGGATAAAGCGCCGCCGATCTCGAAGATAATTTGGAGGCGTTCTTGGGACGACAGACGCCCTTCAAGTACGGCTCGCCGGAAGTCGCCACCTGCCAAGTACTCCATGACGAAGAAGGGATATTCTCCGTCCTGGCACGCTTCTTCGATAACACGGACAACATTCGGATGCTCCAGACGCGCCATCTGTCGCGCGCCGCGAAAGAAGCGCTCACGGAGACTTTGATCACTGACATGCTGACCGTGGAGCACCTTAACAGCCACTATTTGGTGCCTTCTACGATCGTAGGCTTTCCAGACCAGGGCGAAGCCACCGTGGCCGATCTCTTCGAGCAGCCGGAAGCGACCTTCGAGCAAGGAATCACCGGCTTTCAACCTTGCTCCCTCCCGTAGCCGGCGGCGTAAAGTGAGAATTTCTTCGACGACTTCGGTTGTATCCTGGCCGACAGCCTCCAAACTAGCCTTGCGTCGATAAGCTGCTTCGAGAGACTCAGCGAGCTCGCGGGTCTCATCGTCTGGGTATGAGGGAGCCGGCAGGCGAGACGGCTGGCTGCCGCCTTGGTGTAGCTCGGCGATCAAAGACCGCAAGCCGCGGACCACATCGATAAACGCCTGGTCGCGAGAGCGCCAGGTGGTCACCGCTTTGCCGTCTCTTGGCAAGGCCTCAAGGTCGCCAAAGTCCGTGGCACGCCAATCGGTCGGCCGAAGGATCACCGGCACGACCCGCGTTTCGCCATTCCTATGGCGCTCGAGTGCGCGCTTTATTTCACGATCGGAAACATAGTCGGAAGCTAGGAAGTCGGGGCTGATCAAGAGCAACACCAGGTCTGCCGACTCCAAGTACTGATCGATTTCGCCTTGCCGTTCATGAGCGGCACCGATCTGCCGTTCATGCCAGGTCTGGATCGCCTGCCGCTTGAGCAGCGCTAGATGAGTCTCCAAGGCATCATGCAGTGCTTCGTCGCGATGGGAATAGAAGACGAAAACCGAAAGGGGCTGATCAACGGCCATTTCAGGAGTTTATAGCAGGGCGACCGGGGTCACTTGTCGACAGGCCCAGGGCAAACATTCCTGACAATCGCGCCTTCATCACGGAACACCGCCATCAGCTGAATCAGCACCTCGGCATCCAGGGCAGCATAGTCCAGCTGACGATCACTCAACGGACGCCGACGCCAGTTCGAAGTTTGTTCTGACTTGTCGAGCAACAATCCCAGCTCGCGCTCGCAGACGCTGGCCAGGGAATGGCCCCCGAGGACGGTCCGCCCGCGGAGCGCTCGCGAAGCCGAAAGGGTGTCGAAGACCGGCTCGATCTCGAGTCCCAATGCTCCAAGAACGCGCCGTTCAAAACTCGCGTTGTGAATCCCTTTGGTGACTGACGGATCTCGGAACAGACTGGCCAAAGCTCCGAGGTCGTCGAAGGCCAAAGCGTCGATCAAATAGGTGGCGGTCGGCGAGGCGATCTGAATCAAGCAGAGGGTCTGATCTCGAAGCGTGGTCTCGACGTCCAGGCCGAGCAAGGGCTCCTGCCGGAGCTGTTCGCAGGCTTGGCGCAAGGCTTCCGGCGTATCGATCCATTGCCTGGGATTTCGCGGCCTGGCGACAGGCTGGCGATGCCTCGCGGCCTGGGAGTCCAGGGGCGCGACCGTCATCGGGAAACTTTCCGGCTCCGGATCGAGCCGCCCCTGATCCGGCCGAGCCCCCTTGTCTCGGAAGACTCCGAGAAGTGGCGGCTCCTCCGCCAGGGTGGCGAGGGCGCCGTCGAGATCGAGCAGGCTGCGGGCGATAAGATCTCGCTCGAGATCCTCGGGCAAGCAGGGCTGGAATTTCGACACCCGGCCGCGCGCCGCGTCCGAGGCGTGCTGGCGGGCATGCTGCCAAGTCAGGCCGCCCGGTGCAGCGAGCTCTCGGATCGCCTCGAGAATCTTCAGATCGCTAGTGGCGGCTTCTTCCGAGAAAATCACGCAGAGGTTGTTGGAGGTCACCTTCTCGCCGAGGATCTCCTGCAGACGAAGCGCCAGCAGGAGGTTGGCGCGACCGCCGGCAAAGGTCCACCACCAAGCCTTGCTCGCTTCGCTGACCACGGCGGTGCCGTCGGCGGGCACGAAACCCTGGGACTGGCGCAGCTCATCGATCGCGGTCGCGGCCCGCTGGGACCACCAGGGATCCCAAGCCGAGTCTAGGAGCACTTCGCGCATCAACTGACAGAGCGGACGCGAGAGCAACACCGGCCGCCCCATCCAGCGCGGATAGGTGCCGATGCGCGCGGGCTGGACCTGGCAAATCCCGCGCTTCCAGTCGATGCCGATCACCCGCCATGCCCGCCCGGAGAGCACGAAGCTGAGCGGCTTGCCCGGGTCTTGCTGTGCGAACCAGGTGTCGATGGTGCCGACCTGCCGTGGCCCATATTGCACCTTGAGCACCGGCGGCACGGAAAAGATGGCGTAGAGCTCCATGAAATGGCGCCCGGCATAGAGCCTCTCGCCCCGGCGCCCGAGGCTCAGTCGGGCGTCGGCGAAGGTCAAAATGTCCTCGGCCAGCATGTGCTCGACCAGCGCTTCGCGCTCCCCGCCCTCGAGCTGGGCAAAGGCCGAGCAACCTGCCAGCCAAGGCCACCAGTCGGCCCGCCCGACCCCCTGCTGCTGGATGGCCAAGGCCAGGAGCTGGTGCGCCAGCACGTGAGCCGCCCGCCGGCTGGGCGCCGCCGGCTCGACGTAGCGCCGGGCGTCGAGACGCAGCAAGGCCGCCGCCTGGAGG